>JANHGB010049917.1:0-16783 GCA_026283785.1 Coracopsis vasa
CATGCGATCCACGAACGGGGTTGAGAAAACACGAAAGGAAATTTTTATGCAAGCGTAAAATTCGTTTAAGCGGTGGAATCCTTGAGGTAGCTAGAAAGCGCAAGAAGTATCAGTAATGGATGTGGAAACCGGCACGGGCACAGGCCAAGTCAATGGCCCATAGGAAACTTACGTGATGAGGTCGTTCCTCTCCTTGCCCTTCTTCAGACCACCGAAGGCCATCTTCGTACCGGGAATGAACTTCTTGGGGTTTTCAAGGTAGGAAAACTGAGAAACTTATCAGTGGCGCAATTCCATGGCGTGTTTTTTATATCTGGGTGTTGGGGTGAGCAGAGCCCGGCTACCCACTGGGTGCTGGGGCGGTGGGGCCGCATGCGGTCCCTAACCCCTCTCCTCCTCTGCAGGGCTGCTGGGGAAGGTGGGAGTCCAGCTCCAGTCCTACCACAGCTCCAGCATGGTGGCGGGGGAGCAGTGGAATGTCATGGGGCTCTCAGCTCCACTGTCTGACCTTGGCGAGCTGAAGTCACGTGTCACGGAGGTGTTCCAGCTCCACCTGTAGGCCCTGACCGCCGGAAAGGACCACTCCCTGCAGCTGGGGGAGCATCACACCCGGCCACTCCTGGCCCCTATGTTGGGCTTGGGGTGGCCCCATGCTCAATAAAGGGTCCAGAAGGAAAGAGCATGTGATGCCTTGTCTGTGCAGTGCCTTGACCTTGATCCCAAACTTCCCTTCCCAACCTCCCTCCCTTCAGACCCCAGTGCCCCACTCTGCTGTTTGCTCAAGGGTGCAAAGGTCTCTGCGGCTGCTGCAGCCCCACTGAGGTCCCGTCTGGCCACAGTCCTGTGCTGGGACATGGCCCAGAGAGCAGGCAGTGCTCCAAGGGGGCTGAGCCCTCCCATGAGCCCCCACATCACCTGCCTCCTCCAGCCCCCTGAGTTTTCCTGTGGGGATGTTCCCATTTAGCTACATCATGAGGAAGCTGGCATCTTACCACCCCGAAACTGGAGACTGGGGAGCTGGGCTTTACTTGGCTTCCCAAAATGTTAGGGCATGCTCCCATCCTGGGGAAGTAGCGGGCATTGAGATAGGTGTCCAGTGGAGCAAGTGGCCATGTTGGGTGCCAGTGGGATAAATCCTGTAAGAGACTGTGATCCAGTCTCAAGGTGGTTGAGGGAAGGGCCCCTGGATGGGAGGGGACCACTCATGACCAGAAGCCAGAGCCAGGCTGCTGCCCCCTCTCGTCTGTGCCTTTATTCCCTCATGCTGCCTAGGTACTTGCAGAAAATGCTGCCATCTTCACCATCTCCAGGGCCTGAGGTGCTGCTGGCCATTTCCCAGCCATCTAAGGTGAGGTTTCCTGCAGAGGCCAGCCCTAGATCTGGGAATGAGGAAGGATGTAATAGGGAAGAGGGGATGCCAACAGGGAAGAGAGCACACCCCTCCTCAGGGCTCACCATTCCAGTCCCTCTTAGATGGGCTTCCTGGCATACTGCCGGCGGTACTTGGCATCCACTCGTGTCAGGTACCAGGTGCCAGGGAAGAGATCTGCTTGGGAGCCGTGGGGAGTGTGGTCGGCTGCAGGGAGAGGATGGTGGTGCTCAGTGGGACCGTGGTGTCCTGTCAGGGGGGTGCTGCATCCCCCCAGCCCTGCTCACCCAAGTGATGGGTTTCCTCCCGCTGCTTCATGATCTCGGTGAAGTTCTGGGGGGCCACACGCTTGCGGGCATCCAGGCGAGCCGGGAGATCAGCCAGGCTGGAGACCAGCTTGTCCAGGGGTGAGCCTACCAGTGGGACCCTTTGGGTCAGACGGTACAGCCGGCAGCCCCAGCCCTGCAGCCCCACGCTGCCCACCCTTCCCAGGCCCCCTCTCCCACGGGGCTCACCCGCAGCTGCATCCTGGGAGACACGGAATGAGAACATGCTGGAAGCCAGCCCTGAGCCGTAGGAGAAGGCACCGATCCGGGAGCCGGCCAGGTCCCGTGCTGAGGACCTGCATTGAGCGGGTTGAGGGGGTTAGAATGGGTTTGGAGCTGGGGGGATGCAGGGCTGGGGGTGGTGTAGGAGCGGCTGCCTCCTGCCCTGTTTGCAGGCCAGGGGGTCCTGGGACTCAGGGCTGCATTGCAGAGGGTGCATGGCCCTGGACTGCAGTGGTGCCGGGGAGCCCCAGCATGAGGCTTTCTTCCCGCTGGGCGCCTGGCTGTTCCCATGGCTCCTCTGCTGCTGGGTCAGCCATTCCACCGGGCATGACAATGAGGTTTTCATTCTCCCAGCACCAAAAGAAGGACTTTGTGTGAGCTGGGATGAAAGGGCTGGCAGGGAGTTGGCACAGAGTGGGACACATCCACACCAGCGGTTATGTGCAATGAAAGTGTAAAGTCTCTGGGGAGCAGAATGTGTACTGGCACCTGCACCCCCAGCCAGCCAGGCCAGAAACTGCCCTCCCCAAAATGAGCCCCCCAACCCTGAGCCAGCTTTTTGGGGGACTCACTGTGCCAGGAGGGAGGCCAGGCAGCCATACATGGATGGCGTGTACATGTTGCCATTGCGGGAGGAGAGGAGCAGGGACGGCTTGGTTTTCTGGTTGAAGATCTCCTGGCTGGCCGCCTGGAATGCCTTCTCCACATCCTTGCTGGTGTAGGTGTCCTCCAGCTTCACACCACTGCTCAGAGAGAGGCTGTCTTGAACCCCACATAGGCATGTCCGCAGCTGGGCTGGGCGATGGGGGACATGGCATGGGGACCCACCGAAAGGGCTGCAGCCCCTTGTAGAGGCCGGCGGCTGTGTTGGGGTTGGGGGTGGCCAAGAAGTCATTCAGCAGCAGCCGCCCCACTGACTTCTGCACCAGCTTGCAGAAGGGCGTGTGGAAGATGATGAACTTGAAGTCATCGAGGGTGAAGGGCCGCTGAATGCCAGCTGGAAGGCAATTTGTGGCCATCACCATCCAGTGGGATGGTGTGGGCATCCTAGGGGTGCTGCTGCTTACCCTGCTTCCACTGGCTCTCTGCCTTCCGGCGGTAAACGGCATAGCAGCGGTCCAGCGCCCGCAGGTAGCACTGGATGGAAAGCTGCCCGTCCACCACTGGGTACTCAGAGGACAGGTCTGGCTTGTAGAAATCATAAGCGTGCTCCATGTGGGTTCCCCGCAGGCCTGGTGGCACAGGGAGAGCCGGCTGTCAGGGGGCACTGGGGGGTCCCAGCCAGATGGTTGCACCCATAGGTGCTGCCTGCCATGCTGTGCCAGCCCTGGTATCTGCCAGCCTCCCTGGGCTGCTCCATGGTACCCACAGGAATGTGTCTTCTGGGATCCTGGGATACCAAGCACCAGGCAGCCACTAGGGCTGGCAGAACTCCCACTGCTGGAACTGAGCAGCTCTGTCAGGGTTGGGACATGGATGTATGGCCCCCAGAGACAACACCCACCCCCAGCACACATCCCCAGGGCCCCATGACACCAACCTCTCTCCAGCACCAGCGGGGCATTGGGTCCCACCAGCATGGCGATGGCACCGGCACCTCCTGTGGGCCGCGCGTTCCCTGTGGCATAGACGGCGATGTCCCCACACACCACCACAGCGTAGCGACCTGAGGGAGGACAGGGGGGCCGGCGGGGCCATTAGTGGATGGAAGCCTCCATCCCATGGCCCTCATGTACTCCCACCCCCACGCTGCTGAGTGTCACGGCCAAGGTGGGCAAACAACAGGAGTGATGGAGAGCTGGGAGGGGCAACAGCTCCCTTTGAGTCTTGCTGGGGCATCTCTCAGTTTCAGGACACCTCCTGCCTCCTTCCCCCATCCCATGGCACCCACCCAACATGCAACACCCCCATCCCCACGGCACAGTCCCTGCTGCACGCACCGTCCCAGGCGCTGGACTCCACCCAGGCGGCTGCATTGAAGAGCGAAGCCGTGCCCCCATAGCAGGCGTTGGTGGTGTCGATGCCCTCCACGTCAGTGTTGCCCGAGTCATGGAAAAGCTGCATGAGGACGGTCTTGACGGCCTTGGACTTGTCAATGACGGTCTCGGTGCCCACCTCCAGGCGGCCGATGGCATCCCAGGAGAGGCGCCCGCGCTCCACCAGGCGCTGCACCACCGTCAGGCACAGGGAGTTGATGTCCTCGTGGGCAGCGCAGAAGCCCATCTGCTGCTGGCCCAAGCCCCGTGTGTACTTGCCAGCCTCCACGCCATCGTACCGCTCCAGCTCCTCCTGCTCCACGTACTGGGCAGGGAAGTACACCTCCAGCGCCAGGATACCCACGTCCTTGGGCCAGGTGCCCGTCCCAGCAGTGCTGGAGAGACTGTGGGGCAGAGGGAGCAGCGTTGGTCCCACGGCAGCCCTGAGCCTTGGGGACATGCGGTGGTCCCAGGGAAGTGCCACCAATGAACATCCCAGGCTATGAGCACCCCAAATCCCTGCTGATTCCCTGGCAGCCCTGTGGGGAGGAGGTAGAGCATCCCCTTCCCCAGCAAGGTTTAAGAGCACTGCCAGCTCCCCAACCTGTCCCTGGATATGCCCCCAGCCCAGCCAATCCGCGTGTGTGCTCACCATGCCCTCTGCACAACCGTGGCGTGCTGGGGTCCCCACAGTGCCCATTCCGGACCCGGCGACGTCCGCCTTGCCCCCCAGCAGCGCGCGGCGCGGCCAACCAAGCGCAACATCCTCGCCCTGCTGCTGCACAGGCGGTGGGACAGGATGGCCGTGGGGATAGGCCTTGTGTGGTGCTTTTATAAACTGCACAGGCGGCACGGCACAGCCCTCCTGGCCCTTATCAGCACACCGGACCCTGGCGCTCAAAGGTCACCAAGCGGCAGCCAACACGACAGGGACAGCCGAGCAAGCGCTGCCTTCAGAGGAGGGAACTTGCAAGATGCCTCCATCTTGCACCCCAAAACCTGAGGATGATCTCGGCTGCAGGTGGGGCTGGGCAGTGGAAAGGGCTCTCCTGCAGCCCCGGCTCCCCGTGCTGTGGGGCGGTGGCAGTTCCGGTGATTGCGGCACAGCTCCGGTCACCGTATGGTGTGCGAGCTGCTGGGTGCCCTCCCCGACTGCCCCGGGCTCCTCAGGCAGGAGCAGAGGGCGGCTGGGGATGTGGTGCCAGCACCGTCCCTGCTGCCTGGGTCGCGGTCCATCTGGGTCACGTGCCGCAGCTCTGAGGGGTCAGAAGCCCGTGAGCTGGGTCGGGGCAGAGCCGCCTTCAAAACAGCAAACAGCAAACAGCCACGTGACGGCTGTGGCAACGCGGTGTGACACAAGAAGGGACCTTTGGTCCTGGTGCTGCTGTCAACACGGCCATGGGGCGGAACCGCAGCCCCCAGACCCCTGCAAAGCCACCTGCACACAGGGGGGCACACATCCTCACATGTGCACACCACAACAGCTCCCATCCTCACCCACATCCATGTCCTGAACCCTCAGGACACTCCTGTCCCCTCCCCTGCTCCGCAGGGACACCTGTCCCATTTGGCATAGAATGGCTGGGAATGAGCAAACACGAGAGCCCAGCTGGGAAAGCCACCAGCCCTGCAGCTCCTGGGTCTCAATCCTCAAAAGTCTTCGCCAGCACCGGCAGTGCCGAAGCCCCGGGAAGCTGGGAAGCTCAGGGAGCCGCGGCAGCACCTGCCTCTCCCGGGGCTTTGCACCAGCACAAAGCTCACACAGCACTTGCATGCTCCTTTTTTTATAGGTGTATTTTTAGGAGTTGGGGGAGAGGAGCTGGTGTGGGGCCCACCATGGGCCCAGGCGCTGTCCTCAGTGCAAGGGTGTGAACTTGCAGATGTAGTGATGCTGCTGGGCACAGTCGGTGCTAGACCACAGGGTGAAGCCTGCCAGAGAGATGGGGATTGGTGGGGCCATGTTGAGGACAGGGGCAGCAGCTCTGTCTGCCATAGCCCCCCAGGGTAATGGTGCCCAGAGGGGGAGAGGGAGGGATGCTGGTTGAGACGGAGCACTAGAGGTGGATGCGGGGTCTGGGCACTCACCGCTGAGGTGGGTCAGCATGCCACAGGTCCCCCCGAGGGCACCGCTCCCAGACAGCCCACTGGTGATGCTGTACTTGTCCCCACTCGCCCACTGCCAGGCCTGGCTCTGCGCAGGGAGAGCGGATTAGAGCCATGGCTCCACTGCCCCACGGCCCCCACCACCCTGCTGCTCCCAGCCTCACCTGCTGCCCATAGCGCAGGCCGAGCCAGACGGGCTGCACACGCTGGTAGTAGGAAATGACCCTCCGCAGGGTGGCTGCTTCCTGGGGCTCCTCCACCCAGGCCAGGTGGGCACCAGCATAGGTGGCCTGGCACTGCCTCTGCAGGGAGAGCCACAAGTGCCAGGGCATTCCCAGCAGATGGGGCGCCCCAGCCACCCCTGTACCCCAGCAGCCTTACCTCAGCCTCATCCCAGCTCCGGAGCTGACTGAAATACTTGAAGCAGCTGAGCTTGTAATAGTACCAGCCCTTGGGGCAGTAGTCTATGTACCGGGCACCTGCGGAGGGAGAGCCACAGGGAGGGATGAGGGAGCTGGCCTCACCAGCCAGAGGGGACCACGGCTTGTGCCTGGCCACACTGTAGAATTGGCTGTCACCCAAGTCATGGAACTTACCAGCCGGCCGCAGGAGCCCCACGCAGCCCAGCAGCAGGAGGGAAAGTCTGGTTGCTGCCACCATGCTCCTTGCTCCTGGAAGCGTCCCCTGTAAGAGCACAGGGGGTCACACCAGGCCCCTCAGGGATGGGGGATGCTGCTTGTACCCAGAGGGTGCAGCTGTGCTCTGCCCTGGGCTGAATCTGGCTTCTTTCAGCCAGCTGGAGGAGATGGCAGCCCCGGAGCTGTGCCTCCTTCTCCCCTGGCACAGCTCACCACTCCGTGCCAGCACCCCATCCATCCCCAGACATGCCTCAGGGTCCCTGCTGCAGCTCTGTGTTCTGGCCACCCCATTCCCAGCCTTGGATGGGTGAGCCAAGCTGCTCTGTGGGGTCACGGGAACATGCTGCCACAGGCATAGGAAAGGGAAACCCAACCCTACCCTGGCGTCGGGCAGCAGCAGCCATGGCACAGGCAGAAACGCAGCTGGTAGGGCTGCAGAGACTGTGCACGCAGCATCACTGTCACCCCCCGAGCTCATAGCACTGCCCAGGCCAGGAAGGCAAATCAATCACATCATCGCCTTTATCTGGGCTAATCTCTGGGCACGGGGGCTGATTTGCAGACTCGGCTTGTTTTCCCCTCAAAGAAGCAGTGACAAAAGCCAATGCGGGGCTGAAAATTGCATTGTTGCAGCCTGCCCCAAGCAGCAAGGGCAGCGCTCAGCTCCCCTGGGAGCTGCCAGGGCTGCCACAGGCTCCTGCTCACCCACAAGCGACCGTGGACCACCCCAAAGCCCCAGCCACCCTGTGAGGGTCCCCATCCTCACCTGCTCTCTGGAGATCAGGGGAATAACGGCTTCTTGTGGGCTGCCGGGAGAGAAGAGCTGCCCTTTATAGCCCAGTGCTCACCAGCATCGGTGTTTGCCCAGATCAGGTGGTTCCCACCATAAAAATCTCAATGCTGACTCCCCTCCATCCCCCCTACTTTGCTGGAAAGGCGCCCAGATCTCTGCTCTGTTTGCATTCAACCTTTATCCAGAAAAGACAGGAAGAACCTCTCCTAGTTGGTCAATAAACCCCCTGCAATTAGCGTAAATTACCAACGTAAACACAGAGAGAACCTTGCAGCAGAGAGCAGCCTAGGACCGGGCAGGGATGCCCGCTGGCCCAGCTCCGGCTGGGCTTGGGGCTGGCAGGGTTGAGCCCTAGGGCAGCCTGCACCGATCCTGGCCGGAGCATCCCTGCGGCAAGCGGCTGGGCCATGGGTACCACCTGCTGGCATTGCCCATGTCTCCAGCCAGGGGATGGCACGTGGCCGGGCCCCACACCCTGCCATGCGTCACCCACACACCACCCTTGTTTGAACTGCCTGGGAATGTTTGTCAGGAGGATGCAGGACACAGGGATGTGGGAACAGCCTGTGGCCGGGGGCTGGTGGGTGCCATCAGATAGCAGTGGGGGTGCCCAGCCCTCACGCCCAGCACTGACGCAGGGCATCATCAGCCTGCATCCTGTGGGAGGAAGGGGGAGGTCCTGAAGCAGCAGCCCCCCACCACCCCTGCCCCACGGGTACCTGCAGCCTGGCTCTGTGGAGGCTGCTACTGACACAGAACAACACAGAGGGGCTGCCCCGGCCTCAGTAGCCAGAGCTCTTCAGCAAGGTCAAGCACAGCCTTCTCTATCACTGTCCCTGCTCCTCACCCCAGGCTGTCCTCTTGCACTGGTGAGAGGAGGCTGAAGCTCATCTATCCTACTGCTTCGACCATGCTGTGCTGGCTAATATAGCAAAGCAGCTTTGAGAGCTCCTCATGCTGCCTGTCCAGGGGGTGCAAAGCTGCCCAGTGCCCTGCTGCTGCCAGCTGTGGCCAATGCCTGCCTCTCCTTCCTTCAGCCCTCCCCAAGACCCTTGGAGAAGGCCACTGGGAGATACCCAGGGGGCAGCTATCCACAGAGGATCCATCCCCAGAGCTGAGCCTGCCTTTCCCCCCTATGGAGGGCTTGCAGCAGGCTGAAGCTGTTTCTGCTGCCTGCTGGGCTCAAGCCATGTCCCCCGGGGATCTCACATGGCTCCTTTGTGGCAGTATTTACTGAAGCACGAAGGCAGCAAGTACTGCTACACCCACTGGGAGCAGCTCCACACCAACGTGCAGTGGCAGGTTTGGCTCTTGCCCTGCAGTGGGAGGAGGATCAGACCCATCTCCTTCACCCACACAGCCAGGCCAGAGCTGCTGCTGCTTCCCAAGGCCGCTCAAGGCTCAGCCAGCTTGCTAGGCACCTCCAGCATCAAAGGGGTAAAAGCCTTCTTGTGTCCAAACACAGCTGCTGCCTGCTACATTTTCTCCTAAGAGAGGAGACGAGCCACTCTATCTAATGGGGAAACCTTTCAAACACAGCAACCCCCAGAAGACAGGATTCACCCTTGTTTTATGGAAAACCATGAAAATGTTCCCCAAAGGAGCCTGAAGCTACTCCATCACTCCTCAGTTAGGTAAGGGATGCCCCAGCTCCCTGTTTGGCTGGTTCAACTAGGCTTATTTGGATGCAACACACAAGTTTTCACAAGCCCCTCGTTATCCTGGGCAGGGGAAGAGGCATGCGCCATCCCTGAGGAGATGCAGCTTCAAGTCTCAACCTGAGCATCATCAAACTCACTGTAGCTGTGCCAGAGACACAGCAGAGCTCACTAAACTTTGGCACAGATGTGCAACCTGTGCAAGAACATGGATGAAAGCCTCCCAGAGGTTTGTACTTGCCAAGCTGGCTCTGCTGGAAGATAAAGGAGCTGCGTTGTTTGAATATTAAACCCTTAAAATGCCCCCAGCAGCTTTACCCCTGCTAGGTATCGTAATTCAGCTACTGGCTCCATCCCAGTCCACAGTGGGAGCTGGAAACTGGCCAGATGAGCACTAGTGGAGCCCAGGGCTTCAGCGGCACCTCCCTGCTCAAAATACAAGGTGGCAGCCATTGTCAGCTTGCTCCACAACTGTTGAATTCAAACTTCAGCTCTGAAAACAGCACGCAGGAGCCGCGATTCCCCATTTCAGAGGCTGGGAATTGCACATCTTCATGTGCCAGCTTCCAAGCCAAAGCCCGGGAGGCAGCCTTGGTCCTCCTCCCAGCTGGAAGAACAGTGAACAGTCCCGGGAAGCAAGCATGACCTGAAAGGAGCAAAGCCAGGGCTCCACTAATCACCACCTGACCCACGCTTGCTCACCACCTGTCTAAAAGCCACACAAAAGCCCCAGACCTTCTCCAGCTCCCAGACTCCCAGGCAAGTGAGAGCTCTTACGCAGAGCATCCCAAAAAGGCCCCAGTTCAGTCCTTCCCCATCCTTCCCAGTAAGCCCAGCTGCTTGGCTGCTGGTTGCTGCCCCCTTCTCAGCTAACCAAGTCCCAGCATCCTCCAGCTACAGCCCAGCTAGGTTGTTTTCAGCTCCCAGGCACAGCTCCCTTGGATGGAGCTAAGTGCTGGGGCTCATGTGGTGTGGAGCCACAGTACAGAGCACCCCTGAGGCCAAAAAGCTCTCTCCTGACATGAACTGCACAGGCCCAAATAAGCCTTTGCTTGTCAGGGGTCTGAACAGCCATCAAACGCTGAAGATGCATTCATAATCCAGTGGCTGTGCCACGACAGCTGGGAAGACAAATGAAAACAGCAGCACACAGACACTGGGCACATACTCTTTATTCTGGGGATAAAAATTGCTTATACATTTTGCAGCAACTATTTTCATAAAAGACTTTTATAAAAAAATGTAAAAATAAGCAAATATTTTCCATTATTAATATAGGAAAATGCTGCTGTGTGAATGGTTACTCTACAACTTACGAGATAAAATACCACCTTAAGGAGATATTATCTTTACAAGTAGTTAAAAAAAAGAAAGGCAGAGGGCCATCGTATTAACACGCCAGGCATGAAGCCGGCTTCATTCCACAGAAAGCACTCATCTTGTAAAAGGTAGCCACATATTCAAAAAGGCACTTAGTTATTTGGGGCTAACAAGGAAAAGCCCTTTGTTTCTTTAGCATCGATGTAGCAACACTTCATTATTTGCAGTGAAACATGTACCTGGACAGAACTGCAGGAGCTCACAGGCTCCTGCCTGGAGATCTGAGTTGGTTGCAGCTAAACTTCATGGGATGCACTGCAGCAAGCGTGCCAGGGAACGCTGTGTGCATCGTCAAAAGCAGTAACTTCAGAGTTAAAAACTTCAGCCCAAAATGACGGCCCCGGGAACCAGCTCCTCCTGAGGCCCTGCCTTCATGTACCATTGAGTCAAATCAAAAGAAAAAGCTTTTGCCCTTGATTAGAGTGGAAAGAAGCATTGAAGGAAATACTGTACATGGTAGGATGCTGAAGGGCCGCTGCTCGGTGGGGAGCGGCCTTCTCTGTCCTTTGGCGGCAGCCGACAGCCCCGATCTCTTTGGAACATGTGTCTGCAGGGTTCCCCTGAAGAGGTAGGAGCAAACCAACCCCAGGAATGCTCACTTCGGCTGCTGACTGGTTCAGAGCCCTTCAGGGAAGCATTGCTCTTGCGGACAAAGCAGAAGGAGCGGCTGTTTTTCTAAGGTCAGTGACAGCTGGCTTCCGTAACTCCAAAAATCTCGGGGAAGCTGCAGTACAAATGGCACTGCCGCCCCACAGAGCACATGGGGCATTTCGGTTGGGAAACCTCGATATGGGCTGAAGCTGAGAGCAGAGGACAGCCCCAAACCTGTTAACTGAACTGCATTAGGCAACAGTTTCTGAGCTATTCTGCCTGCTGCTTAAGGTCAGCTCCTGGCGTCAGGCATGCTGCTCCTGCTGGAAGGCTGCTCTGGAGTCAGTGCTGCAGCTTCCTTGATGAGAGGGGAAGACAAGGCAGCCGTGTCCCAAGGCTGGGGTGGAAGGGACACTTTTCAAAGGGCTGGACACGGTTCCTGACGCAGAAGGCGACACACTGCAAACATGTAACGACATCCTTGACATGTCTTGATAATACCATGACAAGGCAGCATATGGTACCTGGAGGACAGGACACAGCCACCCTTGGATGGAGGGGCGGGGAGTACTGTGCAAGAATGCTGGGAGCTTGTGTTACAAGGTTTTGAAACACTCATGCTCATACCAAGAGTTTCCCAAAAGGCCTATATGGATTGCAGGGCATCTCTTCCAGCATGGGAGCCCGTGAAGGCAGTCATGGACACACCTGGCAGGACAGGGGTACAAGGAGGGTAGTGTGTCAAAATGGTCAGGTGTGTCTCAGGGAAGACTTACAACATAGGAGAGATGTGCCTACAGGCCACCACTGGGGGAAGACCAGGTCAGACCAGCGTTTTGGGGAGCAGGGTAAAAAAAATACAACCAACAAAAAGACCTAAGAGAAGACTATATGTATATATAATCTCATAATACCTGGGGGGCAGGCAGTGAGAACACTAAGGGGTGTTAGTGGGTCTGTATAAGGCAAAGACTCTGGAAGAGGGCAGGGTGAAGCTGTGTGACAGAAGGTGTCACTTGACCTGCTGGTGTTCTGGGAAGTCCGGCTCACTTGCTGAGCAAGGGCAGCCGAGGGAAGGAGGGGTCTAGGAATGTGGGTGCAGCTCTGAGCTGTGTCAAGACAAGGCAACTTGAACTCGAGGAGAACTAGTAGAAGGTGCTTCAGAGAGAGGTTACGTGGGTAACAGAAGTAGTAACAAAATAAGGATACACAGCTGGTTTTGGCTATATTTCTGGAGAAGTGACCACGAGATGCATTAAGCTGAAGAGCTGTCTCCCCAGAGACATGGTGGAACATATTTAAAAGCAGACTGGAGAATCCAGTGCAGACAGCAATCACATCCAAGGTGCATGGGAGTTGGTTAGAAGCGACCCAGTTGGTCTTCTCCATCACCAGCTTCTACAGTTCTCTGTTTAGCATAAAAGCATACAACGCCTACAGCGACCATAGTCCCTCCAAGGAAAGAACAGCCTAGGCTCATTAAGACTCTTGGATACTAAAATGGTTCTTCATTTTCATCCTGGAAGACCTTCATGAGTTCTGGAGTCCACTTTTTGATCGGGCTTCACCTTGGCCAGCCTTCAGGCATACACCTGCATGTTGTTCCGCTGCTGCTCCGTCATGTGAGTGGCGGCCGGCCCACGCTGGTTGTTACTGGGACTGGTTGCCACATCAGACCAGTCAGAGGCAGAGTGTGGGGAGGAGCTGGACCACTGGTCTGGAGATTCGGGCGACGGAGTCAGGTACGGGTGCTCCCCTTGTAAGTGCCGGTTGTGGCTAGGAGTCCGTTCTGTGGCCGAGGAGTAGCAGCTGTGCTGTGAGGGTGGTGTGGGGTACTTCCCCATCGAGCTCTGGAACTGGTGGTAGGCTGGGAGGACTGTCTGAGCCACCTGCCCGTCCTGCTGAGGGATGGCAGCCATGGAGAATGAGGCACTGGGCAGCTGAGCTAAATCCGGTATCTGGTACATGGAGCTAAGAGGACCAGCCATGTTCTGAGCGCAGTTTGACTGGGCCTGCTGTGGCAGTGCTTGCTGGTTTATGCCACCTTTGGGAACCAGCTGGAAAGTCATGATAGGGGGCAGAGACTCCCTGGACACTCCCATGTGCTTTGTATCTGCTTGCACTAAACCGCTCTGCTGAGAAACAGCGGGGTGTGAATGCATCACCTGCGGCACCATGCCAAACATCTCGTTGTACTGGGACTCGTTCACCTCCATCCGGTTCATCCACTCGGCAGAAACGTTGGCTGGCCGGAGCCTGCCGAGCCCACTGTTAGGAGGGGTGGTTCTGTGCTGTGAAAGCAGCTGGCTGACAGACGGGAGCACCGTGCTGGATCCACGACCTAAGGGCTGCATCTCATGGAGGTTGGAGAAGGACATTGTGTGTGCAGCCTGCACGGATGGAGCGGTCAGCAGTGAGCTGGGTGACGAGTGTAACACCCCTGGTGACGGCATCACAGGCGACGATGTTGGCTCGGATGCAAAAGCATGGGGTGATTCTAGGGAATCAACTGGTGACAGGGTCACTGAGCTCTCAGAAAACTGCCCTTTGCTCTCACTGAGGGACTTCTTCCTTCTCCTCTTTGCATCTTTGGTGAGGTTAGTGGGCATGATGCCTTTGGCATTCAGTTTTCTTGACTTCTTGCTTAATGAAGTGTGCTTCAGGTTGAGGAAGGACCTATTTGGGCCACAGATGACTGGGGAGAGAGCAGAGTTCAGCATGGCACCTGGGTGCCCAGCAGGGCTGTGCGCCACATTGTACTCATTGAGAAGCTGCACGATGTCATGGTGCATCCGGTCCTGGGCCACGTCTCGAGGCAGGCGGTCCATGTGGTCTGTGATGTCTCGATTGGCAAAATGGTCCAGCAAGATTTTTGCTGCTTCAAAACTGCCTTCCCGTGCAGCAAGGAAGAGCGGTGTCTCCTCCTGGAAATACAGAGAATAGATATTTTAGAGGCTTCATTGTGGGGTAACTGTCTTACAGCTAACAACCCCTCAGTGGTGCAGCAACACCTGGAGGCACTGTTTAATGCACTGCCACATTAATTGTCTCCTAGAACAACCAACCCACCCTGACAGATGCCCACTGAAAAACATGTATTACAGGAGATGATTTTATACATGGCAGTGGAGCACAGAGGCTAAACTATTTCACTAGGAAGTTCACTACCAAGAGCAAAAGGATGCTTTGAGTTAGGAAGCACAGCTCTGCTGAGCACACCCAGATTGTACCTTGTTATCCTGCATGTCTCTGTTGGCTCCATTTTTCAGCAGCACTAGTGTTGCTTCCACGTTGTTGACAGCAGCAGCCCAGTGAAGAGCAGATTTACCTGCAGGGAAATCCAGCAACTTCAGTAACAAACTAAGGAGCTATCTTCTAAAGCACCAAGATGGACAGAACATGCTGAGGGAAGAAAGCAACTGCAGTGCAGCTCGCAACACATGAACATGTCCTGGAGTTACATTTCCACTTTGGAAAGCAACATGCTGTGACATACCCCTATGTTACCAAGATGCGAGGGGACTTCCAGCACTTGCTCTGGGATTTATTTTTTTTAATTTTTATTTTTAAAATAACCTATCCAGAGAGTCACGTCTGCAGTCCAGAAAATCCCACCATATCCAACCCCGTATTTCCGCTTCTTTTCCAGGACTGTCTAAACAAGCTCCTGTGCAGCAGCCTGCAGTCTATTATTGCTGGGAAAACTTCCACCGAAGAGCCCAGTATATGATTTAGCCACAGAATTTATGAGCAGCCCACACTCTGGGAGAACAGAAGCCCATCCCTCCTTTCTCACACCATAACAAATATTTGCCCAGCCCAGTATGTCGTGTTCACATTACCGTGGTCATCTACGGCATTCACATCTGCCTGGCAATTAATTAGCTCAGCCACCATTCCTTCCACAGCCAGACGTGCAGCCAGAATTAACGGGGTCGTTCCATCATTCATCCGAGCATCCAAGTCTGTCACTCTGTTACGGATCAGGATCTGGACAACAGGGAAGACAGAGTTTTTTCAATACCACTACAGACCAAAACTAAGGATTTAGCAGAAACTCAACAAAAACTTTACAATGAGAAAGCAGCCTGAGCACTGAAATGTAAGGACCCAAATAACATGACAGAGGCAAACAGACCAAATAAATACATGCCAGATGATTCATGCATACTGAGTTCTTCAAGCTATGAATACCTGAAGAAACTGGATGCAAAATAGTTTCACCAGGCCATCACACTGTGGAAGGCATGAAGCAAGGCTGTGACTAAACAGAGCGCAGCTTGGGCTGGTCCATATTATTATAGAGCACAGCTACTCCTAAGTGGGTTCTTTAGTTGCTGTACCTGGAAGACACCCTGGGCATCAGCAGCTACAGCTGCATGCAGGGGAGTCCGTCCCATGTTGTCCCGGGCATTAGCATCCGCACCAGCATCCAGCAAACGTTTTGCAGCATCTGCTCTTGAGTAACGGGCTGCTAAGTGCAGTGCCATCTCCCCAGTGCGGTCTGTCTGGGCCTGCAGGTTGGCACCCTGGTAAATCAAATCTGTTATTATATTCGCTGAGGAATCCTCTGCATCCTCATCTTCCTCGCTGATATCGGAGCTGCCCACACGCAGAGATGCCAACATAAGTGGAGTACATCCATCTGCAACAAAAGAGATACCATAGTAAACTGGTGACAGCAAAGGAAAGGAAACCCTCTCACATTCCCCTCCCCTTGAGCACCTACAACTACAGACAATCTCTCCAGTCACTTTAACCCAGACCTTTTCTCTTATTGTAAAGCCCAACAGAGTTAGTGAGTTGTTTTCTTTCCAAGCAGGACTTTAATACCTACCTCACCCAACAAGAACTCAGATACTTCTCAAATAAGTAAGATAGTTATAAAACAACAAAAATTTGCTGCTCAGGTGGAAAACTTTCTCAAAACGTAGAGGCTACCTAAATTCCTAGAGAGAAGCAAGGGCTATAACATTCAGAGAGCTCAGATGATTAAGTGTAACTATTCACATGGATATTCTAATTGCATACCAAGGGAAAAGAAACAACTGACACAAAAAAATTATTGGGCAACTAGCCACTGATTATTGGTGGCATTTTGCAGGTATTAATCTGAAGTGAAATGCAGACAAAAGCCTTCATACCTATTACACACCAAGGTCTTCATGAGAAGGTCACTGAAGATGAAGTAGCATCCTACACATACACAAGCATTGAGGTGCTTCAGTTTCAGCAGACTTTGAACATTACAAGATATTCACTACTCAAAACCAAAGACTTCACCTGTAGATGCTAATGCTTGCTTACTGATTTTACTGCTTTACTCCACACACATTACAGGCACATAGAAAATAAGACGGACTAAGACGGCAGCAAGAGTGAACCACTCTGTGCTAAGTGCCCCACTGGAGCTCTGCAAAGGTGAACACAAATTTTGCTTCTCCAGTGTGGCCTGCTAACAGAAACTGAAGACAATCTTTCAGCAACTGCCTGATTTATTCCATGGACAAGCACGGGACCTCCCTAGACCCTACATACAACAGCTTCCCTGCCTGCACACCTCTCAGTCTACCGTGTACTATCTGCACTGTATGAAGTGCATGAGCCTTGCTTTCATTTCCCAGCTTCTGACCATCTAGCTTTCCTTGATCTCTCCTTTACAGCAGTACCAAAACTTTCTAGCAATCTACCGTTCTGCCACAGGGAACAGTGTCGAGCAGCGGCAGA
>JANHGB010049917.1:16883-42046 GCA_026283785.1 Coracopsis vasa
AGAGATCAGGGCTGTGGCCTCCAGGTCTGCTCCCCAGGCAGGCTGGCGGCGGCAGCAGCAGCATGCACGCTCCTCCTAGTGGCTCACAATCACAGGACACACAGGTTTACACTGAGCTACTTTCTCAGGATTTGTTGGACGGCAGCAAAGTGTTGACGTATGGGCCTGGGTTCAGTTCCAAGATCCAGTCGTGTCTATAGGCCCTCTTGCCTCTTGTTCAAGGCTACACTTTTGTGCTTCTCCCTCCCACTGCTGGCTCTGCTTCCTTGTCCCAGATGAATACTTCTCAGTATTCAAGTCAGGCTGTGGTCTCCTCCATACTGCCCTGACACAAAGAGCAGAGAGACGGAGCACAGAAAGGAACTTTCCTTTTCCCCAGTGCTACAGCCCTCTGGAAAAAGCACTCACAGGAAAGGTCTTGCTTGCTCAATCACTGCAGTTGTCCTCGATGATCATGCCCAGCTGCTCTATAGGGACACAGCTATAATATGCATTAAATCTTGGAAAAATTAGCTGCAACCCTCCAAAAAAGTCTCTCAGGTACCATGCAGCTCTTTTCAGAGCTTTGTAAGTTGGCCACACATGGGTAGTTTTATGAGTCTAGCAAAAAGCACGTTCAGCTAGACCGCCACAATTAAGTGCTTGATGGACTACTAGGAAAAAGAAACTGATGGACACAATGTCTTTTTTCCTCTTTCCAGCTTGTTCTCTGAAATAGCTGGAAAAGAACCCAAAAGGATCCAGCTGGAGGCAGACACACAGCATGGAAAATTCCAGTCTGAACCACTGAAGTTTTAGTAACTGAAAAGAGGGGCATATAATAGGGACAGTTCATCAGTTTTAATTATAGGTGGTGTTACCACTTATGCCTATAATTGCATTACCCTGGTTACACACTCACAATAACTCCAGTGCAAAGAATGTCCTCACCACTCTGGGCGACATGGAGAAAGAACAGCATGGGGAGACAAAGGTGACAGAAGCATTTTATAAAGACTCTTCTGTTTGCTATCTTTCAAGATGACAGTCCTCAAGTACATGTCAAATGCAGAGCCATATGGTAAAGCCAGTTGCTCACCATATAGATATGAAGGACTCATACAAGCACTCATACTGAAAGCTGGGATGCAAAGAACCCACTGGCAAAGTCTCTAGGTAATATTTCCATAGAAGACAGGACATCTTGGATCCCTCTAAACCCGAGAGACTGCAGAAGGTGATGGATTAAGAGAGGGAACAACCCCTTGGTACACTGAGGCATTTCAACTTGCACCTCCTCTCACTAGAAAATACCTCTACTGTTCTACCTGCCACCTGCACCTGTGGACAGGATCTAACTCACCAGCTTCAGATGGCTCCAGCCCAGACACCTGCACTCAAATCAGTCATCCTCAACACTCTTTGTAATTAGGGGCAGCAAAGCATTACTGGACTGTGAGCCATTTAGTCTTCAGGAGACTTCTGCTCCAGACACAGATGAACTGCCTCTCAGAAGCACCTATTTCTTTTCTCTGCCTACAAAGGAAGAGGAAAGTGGCCAGGGCAGAAGAATAGCTACATTAGCTGTGAGGAATCCTACCCTTCCTTACTAACACATTACTCCAACACTTCTCAGACTTTTTGAATGATTTCTTCCCCTGAGAGTAACTCAGCTGCTTGCTTCTGATGCCGCAGAGGGGGATCACTTACAGCAGCTTGCTGCAAGCTTCACAGTTGCATCTGAATGGCGGGAAAGCAATTCACAGGTCAGTCTTATTCCATTGCTACTGTTGGACAAAGCTTTGGGTGAATGTGAAAATAAGCAGTCTGAAGTCTTAAGAACGTCATTGCCTGCACTTGGAAAGCTTTCACCTCGCCACACAACTAGAAGCTCCAATGGGGGAAATAGGAAAGCTTAAATTTGGCAGAAACCGGTGGTTTATATTCTCACACTCATTACACAGAATTCCCTCCTTCCCTGTGCTTTGCATTTAGGAGACCTAACGGGTCAATGAGCAGAAAAGACAATGGAAGGGAACTGAGAGAATGGGTCCAGTCATCATTAAATTGCATGGAAATATTCCCAGAGAATCCAGTAAAAAGCCATTGCAGCAACATAATCAGAATCACCTCTCTGCATAAGAGCCATGCTTGCAGCTCTTCTGACCAGGATAATGTTGTTGGTCAACCCTCTTTCCTCTAGAACACAGGAATTGTTTATTACCAGATGACCCCCTACCAGGTTACACAGCCTTAGTGCTACACTTACAAAAAGCAGCAGAGCATTCTTACTGCATCTAGTCATTTGAGACTGTGCGCATGTGTGCATGTTAATCTCCTTCAAAGTTCACAGTTGTGCTATGAATTCAATAAGCTGATCACTGTAAGCTGAAGATATAAATGAGTGAATTTAAAAAGTCATTAACAATCTTGCTGTATTGCTGCTCTGTTCCAGCACAGATGTCTCACACACTGCAAATCAGGGTATACTGTCTGCCATAAGTCATCTTATTCAGGAAAAGGCCATCCTGCTTCCACCCCGAAAACCAGACACCTCAGGTATAAACTGTGCTAACCTGGGCCTTAGCAGACTGGCACAAATCTCTGCAGTGATCCAGTTGGAGAAGCTGGGCGTTATTTCCGGCACAACTATGCATTCCAAATTTCTGCCACAATGGCATTCTGACAATATGTTTTAGGCACGCATTGTTATAAAGGAGATCCTATAGCTGTACTTCCTGCAGGTGCTTCCTAAGTGAACTCTTTTTCTCCTGGTTACATGATATTCCATGTGGTACAGACCATGACCCAATCTCTCCAGCTTTGTTTTTTGGAACACACATGAGTTTTCCTTAAGTACCATAGAATTTCTGCTGATGTTCCTGTATACTTCACATACTTTTTAAATGTTAGCAGTCCCAGCCGCTGGAGACAGGGAAGGTCAGTGGCAGGCTGGCAGAACACATGGGCATTCAGAGTACTGACCTGGTCCTCTGACATTGACATCCAGAACATCCACTTCTTGATCTGCTTGAGGTGGTGTAAGGGCTAGTGATGTGCTCCCACAGACATCTGCTGCCTCCAAGTGCTGCTGTGTCCACTGGCGCTGATCTATCTGCTCATCACCTTCTGGGAGCAAGGCTTGATCCTCAGCCTGAACACAGGAAATAAACAGTTACTTCAGAACGCTCATCAGGAGGCCAAAGACACTGAACTTTCTTAGGGTTTTCTTAGCTTAGTTGGGGGTTTTTGTGTGGTTTTGTTTGGGGTTTCTTTGGGGTTTTGTTTGTTTGTTGGTTTGTTGGGTTTTTGGTTGGGTTTTTTTGGGGTTTTTTGTTGTTAGATTTTTTTTTGTGCGTGTGCGATTCTTGTTTTAAGCTAATGATGGTCTCCATTTACCTCTGCTTGGCATTCCCAACTTTTACACCCCCACCATACATTATGAGGCCTGAACTGCAAGACATTACACCACTGTTAATGTTCCCTTTTGATGCAGGAGGGGCTGGGTAGGGAGGGGACACTGGAACAGAAGTTACCTGCTTTCTCTACTGGCCTGTGGTGGCGGTGTTAACCTGAGGATTTGCTCCTCAGATATCATTAGTTACACATTACAATTCCTTGAGCAAAGAGAGGTTTTGAGCAAGGAGCATGTTCTGCAACTTAATGCAGCTGTTCTCCTCACCAGCGGTTTCAGGTGATATTCAAGTCATTGAGCTCCTTACCTTTGCTCTCTTCGGCTGAGGTCCACCATCACCTGCCCAGTGTTCAGTTGGTCCGGAATCCGCCAGGTTACCCTCTGGTATCTGGACTGACAGATTTCTAACAAACAAGGAGAACACATCACTTTGCAGACTGAGCAGGTGCTACTACTGATACTTACACTGGCCTGCAGAGACCAAGGGTGGGATGCTTGCAAGTTTGGTAGCTTCCAAACAGAGGGGCTAAGAAATTAGGAATCTCAGGCAGATAACGGTGGCATTAAATGCGTTTAGAACTGCAAACTTGGTTAATTCAGTAGAAAACCAAAAGTGCATATATTTCTTCTTTTGAAGCTTTCAATTATTCCTGAATCATGTCTTTAATGGGCTACACGTAGTAAAAGTTCATTGTCACCTATCAGCCTAAGAATGTCTCACCTATTCCAGGAGGAAATAGGCAAATAGTATCCAACTGCTGAAGTAAACACTGTCAAAAACCCAAACATAACCAGGAGATCAGATTTCTTACTAGCATTTTATAGATTAAAGTTCTTCTGTCCAAAACAGATGTATTAAAATTTAGAGAAATAACCTAAGAAATTCTAGCTTAAAAGGAGTTAAGTGCCTTTAATGGAAGATGTATACACCACATACAAAATCCTCAAACACACTAATAAACAAACTATCATGGCCTAAATGCAAACTTACTTGAGTCCAACAGCATCTTCCCCAACTGGCTCTCTGCGCTTATGATTACTAGGATCTCTGCGCAGAATAAAGCCCTCTGGGAGCCACAGCGAACCATGTTTGCGCTTACGCTTTGCCATCATCACACCCAAGAGAAGGATTAAGAGGATGATCAAAGCTGCCACAGCAAGTAGATAAAGCAACTGGGTCTTTGGTGGTAACAAGGGTTCACCTAAAAATTCCAGTTAAAATACAATGAGATTAACAAGGAGGTGGAGACAACAATCTACAATCTACATACTTCTTTTTCTCACTCACTATCTCTTCCCCACAGAGAGTATAATGTCTCTATACATACAGAGAGTATAATGTCTCTATACATGCATCACAAACGCATTTAGAGCAAAGGCTTGAGGAAGTTTAGGCTTTGCTGCAGCTCTTGTAAGAATATACCCTGTCTTTTCAAAATATTTTTTAGAGTATATGACTGCTGAACTGAAGATCTTTCTCCTTCCACAAGAGTCTTGCTGGCTGAAGACAGGCCACCCTCAATCAGTGTACAGAGAGCTGATCTACATAAAGATATATGCAAGACTTAAGAGCACATGAATGGGTTTTAGTGGAGACAAGGTCAGTGCAGTGTGTGCACACTGCTGCAGCACATAAAGAGATTAATGTTTCTACAGGTGAACTATGACTAGGCTCCAAACTTAGATGCCTTGCCTTACTAACCAGATGTCCACTTGGAGCAGAATAAACATATTGCACACATACACTTCTATAACTAAGGAAAACAAGTTAGCTTCTAGAAACCCTACTGAATAGTGAGACATATTAAGATGATGATCAATAATCTGGGCATGAATTCTGCAAGTCCAGGTTTGATGACTTCCTTCCTCCACAAGCAATTTTCCCTCTGCAATTACTTACTTTGGACAGACACAAATGGATATGGCAACATGCCCTTGATAGCCTGAGCAGCTAAGAGAGCTGCAGCAGCTTCTGTGTTCTGAAAGCATTGCTCTGAATCCTCTGCACACTGACGGTTGTCAATCTCTAGGAACACCCTGGTGCTGCAGAGACACAGTAAGAGGTCACAGAAGTCAGCAACGCCTTTGCAAATGCACTAGGTTAAACTGCAGGTTTTTAAGTTAATCTTTCCACCCCAGAACTGAATTTGTCCCCATAAAAAAAACCCAAACCAACAAAACCAGACCATAGCTCCAGAAGGTCCAGAATGGCCCAGGCACCTAAAAGCAAGAGCTACCAGCATAACAAGGCTAGAGGAACACAAACGCATCCACTCACCCAATGACCTCTTGCTCTAGCTCTCTGTGCTTGCGAATGACAAGTGATCGCCGACTCCGTGCTGCAGATTTATCCCCATAGTATGGGAATACCATGGGATTTCCCTGGGAGTCCAGCTTGATTCTCAGATTGGTGTGCAGGAGAGTTCCCAAAGTGCGCAAGAAGCTGCGAACATCACCCAGCAGCTCATCAGGAGGCATCAAGACCACAATAATCAGGGTCCCTTCAGCCAGCTTCTCAGCTTTGTCACCAGCACAGTCCAGACCGTCCCAGCCACACTCTTCACTATTACAGCCCTGGTCACAGCGGCCATCTGCATAGTGATCTGCACAATACTTGTCATACCTAGAACAGTGAAATGGTTACAGGCAGCATATAGGATATACACATTCTGTACAGTGTACCTGTAATCTAGGGGCCAAAGCCTTACATTCTTCATAACCATTTGAGGTAAAATAATATTCAGGATATATGGAGAAGAAATACAACCCCAGGATAAGCCTGCAATTTGGCAGGGTGGAATTAGGAAGCACAGGACACCTCAAAAACAGGTGGTTCAATTCTGGTATCAGTGGAGGAGAACTGCTTATTCTGTTCACTAAGATAAAGTTGTAACACTTCTTGCCTCACCAAGGGAGAATCATCACAGCAAAGCTGTAACATTTATCACAGCTGAAGAGAAAGAAGTGCCACAACAAACAAGCTAGAAAGCACATTCAGAGGTAGCAAATATAGCTGGGATAAAAACAGAGGTATTGCTGGTATGGAGTGAAATTCAGGATAGGAGGCAGTACTATTAAAACCCAGTAAAAGGTGAAATGCCTCCTATTTACATTTCCAAAGCAAGAAGAGCATTTCCACCAAGCATCACCAATGCTCAGGATATCAACTTAGTTCATTGCATACAAATTCCAGAACTTCTTTCCAAAAATAGACAAAAAGTACACAAAGCAGCAGAAACTCCCTGATGCCAAACTTTCAGCAAGAGCAAGGACCATCAACAGAAACAACAGAAGAGATGGGAGCAGCAGGCACAAAGCGTATTATTGAAAGCACTAGCAGGAGGTACGTGAGTGACACAGAGAACCTGTTCTCAGGATGAAGCCTTACTTGCATGTTTTGCTATTTTGCTGACACTCAAAGTTGTCAAACAGGCACTCTGGTGTGTTGCAGAATGCGTCACACTGTCCATTGAAAAGCATCCAGCAGCGCAATGAAGAGGAACAGTTGGCCCAAGGATCTTCCATTGTCAGCGAGCAGTCGCCTCCATCCCACTGGCAAGCATGAGTGTTACAGTCCTCATCACAATAGCCATCTTTTGCTTTTTCTGCACACTGGGAATCCAGACATCCTCGGGGCTCTGGGCTGAAAGTTACGGGCTGTTCACACTGGCTGCCTTGGGTGTGAACAGGGCACTGACAATAATAGTAAGGAGGCTGAGAATGAGGGTGGCAGCTTCCACCATTCTGGCAGGGGGCACTGGCACAACCCGTGTTTGTCTGGCACTCCTCTCCCACAGATAGCTTGGGGCAATAGCACCGTGGACCAGAAGATGTCTGGATGCACTGCTCCCCTTTCTTGCACTTCACTTGACCACAAGTACTGTGGCTGCTGAACTCACATTTTGCTCCAGAATAACCCTATGGAGAGGAAAAAAAGGCAAAACAATCAACCTCACAAACTTATTCTTCAAAGCTCTGAGGGCTGGAGACAAGAGGAAAAGGGCAACCCCTTTCTCCCCCATAAAACCTCTAGCCTCATTGCAGGAGCCATGATTTTCTGATCTAGCCTCAGGGTTATACCAAGAACTTGCCAGGCTCCGACACATTTTGAAATGAGCTTACAAGAGCCATGAACAATGGGCATCTTGAAGCAAGCACACAGAATATAAGATAGCAAAATAAATTGTCACAATGTAATGCCAGGTTTAAGACAGAAAAGCCAGCTGTCATGCCTCAACAGCACAATTGCTGGGGGCAACAACAGGCAGCATCGCTTTCCTAGGGCACCTGGAAGCCCTGGGTTTCCCAGCTAAGCAGATAGACTAAAGGATGTGAGTAAAGTGTGTCCAAGGAGACAGCTTTGCAAGCAGTACAGAAAAGATAACATTCACCTACAGTGGACCAGTGAAACTAATAAGACTGTAGCCAGAGAACTACAGCTTAGGCAGGCAATCCAGTTTCAGGTGCTTACCGGAGGACACTGGCAGATGAACCCATCTGGCATATTGCTGGCAACAGCACAGGTACCTCCATTCTGACAAGGCTTCCGAGGACACACATCTATGACACTCTCACAGTGACGACCTGAGATGTGGACACACAGGGAAAAGATAGCAGAGAAATGTGCATGTGTGCATATCAAAAAGCCATCACAAAGCAAAACAGGTAGAGAACATCTCTTCAGATAACACATGCTCTTTTAGTAGCTGTCTAAGTAGTGGTACAGGAAGACACAACCTCAGAATCCACAAGGTGTATCTGGAGTAGCCCACCTTGTCTGCCTCCTCAAAAATGTGTGCAACCTGCCACAAAGACAGAACTTGTTGCTGTCACTCCCAAGTCAGCCAGGCAGAGAGGCTGAAGGTGCTACACCACATTAGTTTGGGGGTTCCTAGGATTTCCTTACTTTTTGGAGATACTCAATGAGTCCAAAGCGACATCACACTCTAACCATGAATGCACAACCCTCAGGACCAGATGCAACATATATAAATAAGAAAAGCAAGTGGACTCTCCTCAGAACTGATCAGCTAGACAGAGAGGTCTTACTGTACTGACTAGCATTTGCAGCAGCTCCCAGACTCAAACTCTGACATGAGACTTTAAAGAGATGAGGATGACTTAAGCATGACTTGGATCCCCTAGGAAAACACTAATAGAAGTCTCTACACATGTGCAGCCAAGACAGACTGCTTGCAGACAGGAGCAGACAGGGCAGGATGGCCCATGGAGTTCTGGCATCCTATCAGTCATAAGCCACAGCAAAGCTACCCCATCCCCTCCCAGGCAGAAAGGTCAATGTGGAATGCACTGAATATGAACAGCTAGCAGAAGAAGCATGCTCCCCCTCTGTGCCTAACATTTCCAGACAGATTTCATGTCTGAGACACAGCAGCTCTCCCTGCTCCTCCTAGGGTGCTGCACTCCCCACACTGCAAGTTCCAGCAACCCTTCCATGACAGCCAGAAGCAACATGAGGCATAATTCATAAAAGCAACCTTAACAGACAGACTTAAATACAAACCTGCCTGATAACCTGCACTGGTGTCCCACTAGCTAGCCTGGTTCCACTTCCCTCATAAGTCGCTCTTTTAGAAACTTTTTTTGTCAGTCTAGGTAATGCATTCACAACCACTACATTAATTCTTCAAAAGTACATCTTTGTGATTTCTTTCCATCTGACAATCACAAATTTAGTGGAAAATCATAGCAACTTTACATTTTAAGAAAAAAAAGAAGAGTAAAAACTACTGGTAAAGCATGAAGAGAAGGTTACCGGTAAGCAGGGAAAGTGAAAGGTTTAAACAGAGGAAAACTGAATACACAAAAAGTTAAACTGACATGGAAACTGGAAAGCTGAAAGTTAAGACACATCTGGAGACTATTAGCCAAAGCTTATGCCCAGTGGGAGGCAGAAAGCAGAATAGCTGCAATATTAGCAATGAAGAGACCTAGAGAGAGTGAGACACAAGTTTTCTCAGTGTGAAATTCTTGCAAAGTTGTGACTCAAAGTTGGATTGTGGAAGGATCACATCACTAAGCTAGGAATGTACAGTCTATCTATACACAGAGTATTCCATACTGACCACATCAGCAATATAAGGAGGAAAGGGAGCAAGGAGTAGAAAAGAGGCCAAAAGCCAATTATAGATACCACGATTTATACAGAAAATTCATATGCTTCTTTGCAAAAGGAAAATCCATGGAGAAGCTGACACAAGAACAGTTACACTTCCAATATTAGAAATGTGAAATTATGAAGAAGAGAAAAGTACCACAGAAAAAAAATCCTGGCAGCCAGGTGTTTCAGGAGATTCTTTTGAGACAGCTCTGGAAACCAATCTGAGAAGGTTTAAAAGACTGCTTTAAAAACTGAGACATGGTGTAAGGAAATCATCAGATATTGTAAGCGGAAGTGACTAGATAACATGATTGCCAGAAAGGGAAAGAATGACCATTCTTCAAGATATTACTCTGAAATTGGAAGCATGTTTACGACTACTCACCAGTAAAAGCATTACGACAGATGCATGTATAATCATTTATCAGCTGAACACAGTCCAGACTTCCACGAGGGTTACAAGGATTAGAGAGGCATTCATTAATATCTCCCTCGCATCGCTCGCCTGCAAAGCCTGGGAGACAAATGCAGCTGTAGCCCCCAATCTGGTCAATGCACTGCCCTCCATTAAAGCAGCGAGGTACTCCTGAGTCTGAAACACAGTCATCGATGTTCTCCTCACAGAAACGGCCTGTCAAGACAGCAAAAAGTGTCATGGCTTCATTTCCTAAGCTGCTCATCAAGTTTTAAGACTATGTCACACACAGTCCCCAATACACACAGGTAAAGATCCCAACTTACACAATCCATACCCCACGCAGACAGCCTCAGATCAGACCTAGGGAGCATATGTTCTAGATCCAGGCTGTTCTCAATGGTAGGTCATACTGGTACTTAGCAGCTTTCATGCTTAACTTAATTTAAGGACATAATTAAAAAGAAGAAAACAGAACAAAACCAAAAAAGATGCACTCAGTTTAGCCCTGCAGCTGAGCACAGGCAAAAAGCCCTGTGCTGTCCTTGCCAGGCTGTGAGCTTCCCACCATTCATTTAATGTGGCGGTAACCCTATAACCTGGCAAAGAGCATTTGTAGCAACAACATTAAAACAAGCAACAACAAACCAACAGAAAAACGACTGTGATAAAACACAGATTGCTGGCCAGCATGCCATTCCTGCAGTTGAACTTCTGGGGATCTACAGTAAACTCTCAACACCATGAGAAGAAATGGCAGTTTCTCCCTCTCCCTACAAGGTTTCCTGTAAAGAGACAATGTCTTGTACTGGTTCTGCCTTCACCACAAGTCTAACAGATGAAAGGGGACAGAGAGGGTGAGTTGAGAAGTAGTTTTATCTGTTAATAGAGTTGATTTATCTGGGACAAGTAAAGTCATTCACCTAAACATGGTTACATGCTTACGCTGGCAGCAGTAAAGCACTCATTTCAAACTGGGCCAGGGATAAAAGCTAAGTCATGAGTTATCATAAGCTACTGTACCAATCTCCTCTACTTCCTTTCATTTACTAAAAAAAAAAATTTTAAAATAAAAATCTGTCACATCCAAACAGTAATCCACCTCAACAAATAAAAACTGAAGAATTAAAAGCAGTACAATACAATTAAGAACAATACATGAAGAATTGCTAATGCAATGATTTATAATGCAATAAACACTTATCCAGACTGAGGAGATGTGCTGACAGCCATACTGAAGTGAATGAACTGGTAATATGCACGGACAGGAGGCAGATATATTTCATAATTTTATAATTTTACTTAAATTTACTTTATGAACAAAGAATTTAGCTCTATCTGACACACATCTGCAGATTTTGCCTACGCTGAGATGACACACTTCAGAAAGAAAATATAAGTTCAGAAGAATGTAAAATTTTTAGCTGACTTGAGAAATAAAGTGAAGAGAAAAAGTGAGAAAGCATTCACTAAGGGGTTAAAAATGCACAATCCTGAATATTTCAAAAGGGAGAAGTCAGGGCCGTCAGGTGAGAAGTAACAGGGAATGAAAGGTTAGGTTTTAGGAGACAAGACATAAACCAGGCTGTGGAATCTTAGTTACTGAAAACCACCATCGTGTAACTGTGTTGGGGTCTTGTTGGTTTAGTTTGTTTGTTTTTTTTTTTTTAAAAAAAAGCTTTTAATATAAGCTTGAATTTGCCAAAATAGTTTAAGGTAGCTTACAGGCACTGAACTTTGATAGAATCATAGAACGGTTTGGGTTGGAAGAGACCTTAAAGATCATCTAGTTCCAATCCCCTGCCATGTGGGGCAGTCTTCGTACAAAACACTCCAGGACAGAGTACAATACAGGATAAAAATTTAAACAAGGACACTGGAAATGCTGTGAACTTTACATAAGAACTAAGCAAGTTTTCTGTGTATTTCATAGCATCTCAGCCAAAAAGAAACCTTGCGTTTACTACATCAAAACAGATAGGGTTGGGAGAAACCTTAATGGTAATCTCATCCATCCCCATTGTCAAAGATGGATCATACGTTCCCAAAGGATGCTGTCATGACCTATTCCTTAAAAAAAAACCAAAAAAAACCAAAACAAAAAAAAACACCAGAGAGGACAAAAAAACCCCGCTGCATTTATTTTTAAAGGGAAAATATGGATCTCAAGGGATTCAGTGCACTTTGGGAACATTCTTCAAAGAAAATAATGCATTCCCTTTAGACTCTGCGTTATGAAACCAGTAGTCAGAAAGGAAAATTCACTTTTATAACATTCACTTAATTGCTGAGCTTCATACCCCGAGTTCCTGGTGGACAGGAGCACTTGAAGTGATTGATGAGGTCTATACATGTTCCTCCATTCTGGCAGGGCTGAAACTGGCACTCATCCACTTCATATTCACAGTTGACACCCTGGTATCCAGGCACACACTGCCAGTATAAAAATAAGTGTGAATAATCTTCTTCTAACAGATACACTGGTAGACATCTTTGAAAGGCTAACACAGACAAAACAAACCCTCAATGGGACAGATTATGACTGCCTTTGTAGCTATACAACTGCAAGTGATTTCAAGGGCTGCAAAGCCAGCCAGCTTAAGCACACAACTTGACCATGTGATTAATCAATAGCCCACTGCATGATTGAATTTGAGTGACTTTATTCCTGCAAAATACAGTGATCAAATCCTGACACACTCTAGCACTGAGACTAGCTTAGTAGTTTTGACTTAAGGTTTACATAAAACTCATCCTTTCCTTCTGGGTGTGAGCTTCCAAGGTGTTCTACCATTCTGAAAAGCTTAGGAATGTTGATATACCATGATTTCATAGTCTACACTGCTCTCTGCATCAGCTCTAGGAAACAGAAAGCAGTGGAAGGCATCTCCCGCCCTCAGAGATAAGGGATACTTTGCCCACCCAGTAGGGAGAGCACAACATTCCTCTACTGCATTCTACATATATTTTAATATAAATCACACCTCAGGCAAAAGAATCTTACAAGATAAGAACTCCATCTCCAAACAGGCCAGGAGTTCAAATGCCCATCAACCACACCTGCTTATGATCACACCTCTAATTCCATTTTAAAAGCCTCTCAGGAGCACCGCTTTGGCCACAGCTAAATTAAAATTCTTTCCAGGTGCAGGTTGCTTTTATCCCCTCTTTGAAGCTATCCTACCACTTGCATGTGTTTCTGATTCCTTTTGATTCCTTTGCATTACAATGTTCTTAAATACTTAGACTTCTTCGTACTAAAACACCATGCATTACCTCACACTGGTATCCACCCAGGTGATCCCGGCAGGTAGCACCATTCTGGCAGGGGCTGGAGTCACATTCATTCAGCTGTACTTCACAGTAACTGCCAGTGTAACCCACCTGGCACTGACAGTGGTGTGTGTTTCCCACATTGAGGCAGTGACCAGAGTGCTGGCACAACTGGTCCACTGAGACTCCTGAAACAAAGGTAAATAAAGTGAGCAACCATGTAAAAAACAGTTGCTGCCAGTGCTGGTAGCTCAGCCAGGAATTAATATGGTTAGACCCAACAAATTGAAAAGTTGAAACTCAAAAATTGGAGAGTTATTCTTTAAATTACAGTGGGCCAGAACCACAACTGACTTCCAAATGAAGTCACTGCTCTGACCCCTTTGGATCATCAGCATCGACACTGGCATGAAGTATTTGTATTGCTGTATTATTTTAACACTGGCTGCTGAATACATATCTGAAGTACTACTGTTGCAGTACAAAGGTTCAATGTTTGTACCTAGAATGTCTGCAAAAAGGTACTGGAGCTTGATATCCTTCTCCTTTGACACTGAATATGCTTGTTTGGATTTCCTGGACTGAAAATGGCATGACACTATCCATCAGCCTGGGGTACAAGACACCTTCCAGGAAGAAATTAACTTAAAACCTAAGTCTTCTCCATGCACATCATCTGAAGCAGGAAATTTCCACCTTGAGGCACCATGGTATTACCTATATAGCTAAATAGCACACTTAGTAGCCAGTATGCTCTGTGAAAATACTTAAAAAGATCATGAGTTTTGAGATGCCCTTCTTGTACACGGACAACATGTCTTAAACCTGCCCTCCCTGGGATTTAGCAGAAAGGTATAAATAGCTGATGCATTATCCAAAAAGGCAGCCTATGTAAAACAGTATTACTGAAATTCTGAGACTTCATAAAATATTTAATTCTTCTTTTCTAATATTTTTATGGTAGAATTCTTACATCAGGAACAATCAGGAAAGACTCGACTCCCAAATATAACCATGCAGAGAGCTTTTTAGCTTAGAAGTGATTATGATCAGCCACCTAGAGACAAAGCTCTGTGGGACTTCCAATGCATGCTGTCTTCACAGGTGTATGGAGAAAGGAGGTGGTGATTAATGATGTATGTGGAAATGTTTTCAGTTAAAGCACAGATAATGCTTACTTACCCCTTTGTGAAGCTGCTACTTGACAGGACACATTTGGCACATCACAGTAAGCACCAGTCCAGCCAGACGGACAGACACATCGAGTGTGGGCTCCATGTTGGACACATGTGCCTTTATTCTTACAGGGAGACTTGCTGCAAAGATCCATAAGTGCCTGAAGAGAAAAAAATACAACATGATATAAGGCAACCGCAGTAAGAAACACAATTCGGAGTACAAGCTCAAGAAGCAAAGAAAGGAAGTTCTGCATAACTGGCTCCATGTGGTGATGGAAAGAAAAGGGCGCTACTTCCTGAGTCTAAGCCTGGTGCTTCACTGACAGTCTCAAGAGTTCATATGCCTAGGAAAGCACAAATGTACAGAGAAGTAAACCCCACATGGCAGCATAATTTGAAGAGTAAAAGCTGATCCTCTGCAGAGGGATCTTTGGCTGGGTTTGAGAAAATTCAGTTTTATCTTGGATTAGGCTTCTAGTTTCACGTAAGTAGGAAGCTTCCAGCCATCAACAGTAACAAGGGCCCTTTCTTCTCCCAAAGTCCTCCCGTCCTCACTGCTTATTGAGGATGATAGATGTGTCCCACATTTTGAGCTTTGTTTTCCCTTTTTGTCATTAGCTCACCGTACCTGCTTTTTGCCCCATTTGCTCTAGTATGGTTTCTCTGAGTTTCCCTATCTCCTGAGATCCCACTGAAACCTCAAAACTGTTTCATAACTGAAGATGGGGCAAAGTATACTGCTTTTCTTGATTCCTTATGTTGAAAAAAAAAACCCCAAACCCAAACCAACAGTTTCCAAACAAACAGACTAAAATTTAGTAAATCATCATATGAAAATGGAGTGAGGACCCAAAATAACTCTGTCTGATGTAACATAAACCAGCTGCTAACTATCATTTCCTTTTTTGAACACTCAGTCTTCAAGGTAATACAGCTATTTGATTTCAAACTGACTTGAGGGAAGGATAAGGTTTTTAAAGTGAGTAGTACTGGATTTTGGTTGTAAAATGCAATTTCAATTGCAGAAAGTTCTGCTTTTCAGATGCAAACTGTCTCCTCACACAGATTAAAGTAGAAAAATCTGTGCTTTCACAGGCAACCAAAAAGAAACTTGGAATTAAGTTTTATCACATGTAGTTGAGCGTGAAGAAGAAAACCACCAAGCCTCCTGCTTCTGCATTTGTAATGAGTAGCTGACTGTTTTACATGCAAACTCTATAACTTATGAATCATTGTCTGATTTTGTGCTGCTTATTTAGCTTTGCTAATTAGGTCAAGCCAGTTTACCACTAAGACAAGGAGTGTAGCTGTAATCTACAAATCTCGCCAATACAGCTTTGAATAGTACTTATAAAATTAGAAAGTTTTGATTCTTTGTATCAAATGAGGAATACATTATGATCAAGCTTCTCTGAAAATAAAGCAAACTTTCTGAGAATCCACAACATTTAATTTGGGGACAGGAAAATTAATCCTTTTCTTAAGTAAAAACAAAGCAAGCATAACAGAAGAGGAACTACTGAACTTCACAGTACTTTACAATCACTCTCAATGCTAGTTCTCCCAATGAGGTTTAAGTGGTGTGCCCAGAATGCATAATTAGGGTTGCAGAGGGGTTGCTTTTTCATATCACTTAATTACTTTGCATTCACTTCCTCCATTAGCAATACCTAGAAGCAGACGTGACAATTTAATGTCTAGCAACATACTTCATACATACCTCCCCCACCGCTACTAAAAGGCTTCCTCCAACAACCACTGCTTTGCAAAGACACACTGGCATGAAAGACAGTTGCAAAATTCCTACAGAACTGTAGTGTTTTCCAGTAGTTTAAGAAATGCACAGATTATTTTTTTTTAAATGGCAGCACTCAGACTACTTATGAAGGAAGCCAATAAAGTGTTTATTGTTCCAAAGCTAGAAATAGTATAAAATCATTCTTGCTGTTTTGATAAGCATAGAAAAAGAAGAAAAAACCTCTGATTTGAAAAATTAAATCAGCATTCTGTTTCCATTGTGATATGCCAAGTTTAAAGTTTTTAATAGGTACTAGTCAATCATTTACAGAATGGGTTTGCAGCTCTGATGCTCAACTGTGGAAAACTGTAAATTGCCTGAACTTAAGTCTGCAAGTAAGACTAGAGCTTTTTATTGAGGTTGTGAGCAGGGCAATAGCATCAGTTACTGCCTCAAAACATTTTCTGGCCTCTGACAAAAAAAAAAGTCTACAATAAACCCAGAATAACAACACCTCCCTGTAAAAAACATAAACCATTTAAATCATGGTCTTGCTAATCAGACTGATATTCTGCTTTCTGGTTTGTGTTTATTTGACACCTTTTTTTTTAATACAGGATTCTGCCTTTAATCCAGACAATTTTATGTTTCAAATGAAATGCAGCCATTTTCAAAGCCAACAGCTGGTTTTGATTTAACAAGAAAATTAATCTAGAAAGTTCCAATCATGCCTGTTCTCGTAAGTAACCAAGCATTTTTCTCCTCTTTGCAAACAGACACTTTCAATTTCCAGAGTTTTGAATGGGGCACCTGCTCTGTCAGACAGAGTCACCAGATTTATTTTTCCTGGGGCTAACAGGCCAACCACCTCTTACCAGCACAGAAGGAACAAGAGCTCTGCGTGTTTGGTACCTCACATCTAACCCAGTCACTTCTGCTGTAGGACAGCTCAAACAACAGTGCCCTGTGCAAAATGGGCAAGAAAACGTGACCCACCTGACAGTTCTTCCCAGTATAACCCAAAGGACATATACATCGGTATGTGCCCAGGCTGTCCACGCAAGAGCCTTTGTTCAAGCAAGGATGCGAATCACACTCATTAATTTCTGTGAGGCAGAAGGGTCCTGTGAACCCCACCGGACACTGACAAGTAAAGGAATTGATCCCATCCACACAAGTACCTCCATTGAAACAGGAGCTGCAAGAGAGTGAGAACAAGATTAAGCTGAGACAAAATGCAATTAGCTTAGAGCCAAACCAGCACATAAACATTACTGAAATGAGAAAGAAAACCAGATTACAGGATCTTCTGACCATTGGTAACATCCTGATAAAGAAGCATAAATCAGGTAAAAGCAGTTCCAGGGGACTCCAGCTCAACCTCCAGCTCACTGTCTTTTACCCTGGCAGGTGAAAAAAGTAAAGCAGGCCATCAGTGAGTCTTAGTAATGGAGGTAACTTATTTAATGAAATCTTCCCAGCTTCAACCTGACCACAAACAGTACTGTACCAGGTAGGCATGTGGCTTGCTCAAACTGATAAATTTAATACAAATTTTATTACAAATTACAATTGTATTACAGATTATGAGAAACAAAACGATTTACATTTTTTTAAAGCTTCAAAGGAGCCACAGGTATGTTTTCTCAAGGAAAAAGTTCATATAACATGCAAAACACAAGCATTTTCTTTACTGAAATTATGTGAAAGTATTGGTATTGCTAAATCCCTTTCTTCTCTTCTCATGAGAACCTTAAGTCCTTGATTAGTAAAACTACTCATACATGCCCTGGCAGAATTCAGATCAAAGAAATTGTCCCCCTCCCCACAACCTTCTGATCATAAATTCTGCCAGATTAGGTGTCCTACTGAGAAGTGACTGGGAAAGTTAGAAGTGATGCCTCATGCAAAACTGACTCCTTTTCCTTTCTAAACAAATGCCTGCCAGGAAACTCCTGTTTTTCTGAAAATAACTCTAGATCAGACTCAAGATAATCAGTTTGATAAAGTACACAAAACAAATTCATGCTTGTTACTTGTTTTGTGCACTCTCAAAGGGTACTTCTACAAGAGAAGCCACTGACCCACCTCCTTGAACTGCCAGTGCAAGAGTCCAAGTTCTAAGTATTTAGATTCTGTGATTACAGTAGAGATGTCAATGTTAATCTGTTTATCAGAGATAGGTTCCTCTGCCTTGTGGGCTGAATACTTTTTTACACGGAGCAGAAACTGCTGTTTACATTCAAGGCAAAACAAGTAAGAGAAGGCAGAGGAACTGTCAATCACTTGGTATGTTTCACTGAAATCAGGTACCCATCTCCAAAAGAAGATGGCACTCTTCCACAGGCGGTTTCTCACACAAGACATGGAAGAATTATTTGAACCAAATTCAAATTAGCCAACCATCATGGAGCTCTTAAGTACAGCTCAGTAAATTCTGGTTGAGAAGGTGTGACTGGCTTAGCTTGGCAGAGCATTGAAAATTGCTACATCCTTCATTCATACCTGCAAGACTGGTTTCTGTCCTGACTGATATCAAAAACAAAACCAAGACGAACCCCAAGGAAGAAACCAGGCTAAACACCCAACATACTTTACTTGATTAAACAACTGTTGTGCAAATTAAACACGCCCTCATCAGTGACACAATCCTGTTCTTATGCAAAAGATATTAAAATACTTCCTCCCCCACAAATGCAATTTTATAAAAGATAAGAAAGATCTTTTTTTCATGTGCAGAAAATGCATGAGATTACCAAGAGCTTCCCATTAGGCACCTTATGTGTTTCTGGTACCTAGACTAGAACAGACTGGGTTTTAAAACTTTTTTTAACCATTTCAAGCTTTATTATTGATTGTTTCAATTTGAGAATCTGATGTCACTTACAACAGTCCTAACAAAGCTTAAAAAAATATGCAGGCAGATGATGGATACACAGGGTTAACTCTCAAACAGCTTTTAAAACTACGAAGTCAACCATTTCTATAAGGACCAACCATTGAGCATTTTAACTCAGTTCCACACCTCCCTCTCAGAATGACCTCAGGTTTTATCTCAACACTGCTAAACCACATCCAATTTGTGAGCATTAGAGTATCTCTGATGATTAAATCCTTCCAGTACAGAATTTGTGAATTTAGTTTTCTTCCTGGTTGCCTCTTCGTATTATTTGCTATCAATAATCAGGGCTAATTTATTTTTCATTTCTTTCTAAGAATTGGCCTTTGCTTCCATTTTTGCAGCTTTTGTAGTTCTCAACAGAGCAACTGTTCATAACCAATCAATGATTTCTCCTCTCCTATAGGATAATAATCTTATAAACCTATAAATTATTATGTTTTAATAAGATAGCATTTGCTACTGTCTCAGCATTTGCAAAACACTGTCACATTCCTCCTCTAATGGAATTAAGTTTCTGACTACTTGTGCAAACTCAAGACCCACTCTGGCAGGCAACTGTCTTTCAGCTGATATCCTGCACAAGGCAAGCAAGATTTCCTTGCAGGAATCACAAGCATGTCCAAGTGACAAAAGGCAGGAAAACAGATCCTCATCATTAAAAACTGCTTCAGATTAGTACTGACATTGTGCAGCAGCACAGTGAAGTTATCTCACCTCTCAGTGCATTCATCAATGTTGTTCTCACAGTTGGTTCCCTCAAACCCAGGCTGACATTTGCATGTGTAGCTGTTGACATAGTGGGTGCATGTGCCTCCATTTCTGCACGGTTCACTGAGACATTCATTGGTATCTGTTTGACATTTATCTCCATGAAATCCAGGTAGGCAGATGCATGAGAAAGAGTTTATCCCATCCACACAAGAAGCTCCATTTTGGCAGGGATCTGAGACAGAAGCATTATAGTAAGTATTAAAATGGGCAACAGTCAAAGGCCAGGCCTAGAGTAGTAGCTTTTAGAAAATAGTACCACACAGCACAGAGTGTGACAGACTACTGATAAGGTTTCCTGAGACACTTTATGCAAAAGACAATTGCAAAGCATTATCAATGACGAACTCATAAGGTGGTATGGATCAAGGCCAAGCTTCAGGGCCTAAAGGTTTCTATGCCAGGATCTGCACAATGAAAACCAACAAAACCACACCCACAGTCTCATTGTTTAAAATTCAAACTCTGCTTTTTTGACAAATGTCTACTGATAAATACAAGCAGCACAGCAACTACTTCTTCCTCACCAGTTCTTATTCATGAGAGAACTCAGCCCATTCTCTCTTTTCTAGACACTGTTCAACACATGACAGAACTTGTGTGCCTAATTTTAAGCATGAAAGCAATCCAGTCAAATCAAATGTGTATATTAGTATGTACATCAGCACTTATGTGTTGCTGAGCACTTAGCACTTTTCCCAGTATCAAAGCTTGATTGGGGAAAGGGTGGCAGAAAATAATCACAAATTCAGATATCACCTTGGATTCTCCTCACCTCTGCATCTCTTGCATTTTTTTTTCATCCTTACCATAGCCTTGCTATTTGTGTATCACCATTCTTTGGTCTAAGCCACCCCCTACTACTGTATTGCTCCTACTCCCACGAGTACCGATCTGCCCGCTTTGGTCCTTTCACTTTTGGACTTAAGACCCACTTTCCTCTGCTGGATATTGCCTCTGAAGCCAGATTCTTTTTCTACTCTGCGTTCCCTAGACCAAAAGCCTACATATGTGAAGGCATGGAGAGAAACTGGGAAGGGGGAGGAAAAGGGCAAACAGGAAGGGGAATGAAAAAAAAAGGTTACAGAGCAGAGTTTTTTTATCTTTGACTATCTTTAAGTAATACTAAAATATAAACTTGAAAATGCAAATAGAATCCAACAAAAATTTGCAGTTCAACATAAGTACAAGATCATTCTGTTCACTGGTAAATGAAGGAAACAGATGTGAAAGGCAATTAAATCTCATTTATTAACCGAGAAATATGCTCACATGATATAAATTTGTGTTATAAGAGACACACCTGCATCCATTTAAAGGTCATCTGACTACTGGAGAGAAAAAGCACATTCAAAGTGAGACCTCTGGCAGCTATAAAATGTTGTGTCTATGGCAGTCAGCCATTAATGACTAAAGCCAAAAGCTGCATGTTAATTTTCTGTGCCACACATTTACTGACAGAAAAAGGAGACTCAAGTATCAACTTTTCAATAAGTTCTTGTTGTTGGAGGGTTTGTTTGCTTCACAGATTAAAGACATTTGGCTCAAGCCATGGAAGGTTTTTGTTATGCTAAATGAAATCAGCTGTAGCAGTAATTTGAAATTCTTCTTCAACCTCATGGGTGTGCTGCCTAACAGACAACACAGGATGAATCTCACAGCTCTCAGAACGCTCAGGAACAGAGAGAGATTTCCCAGCTGTTCAAGAGGGAAAGATGAATGCTTTAAAAATGTTTTTATCTTCAGACACCCACATAAAAACTAACAGGACAAGCAATAATTTTGTTGGCTTCAGTGAGCAAGGCTCTGGGTCAATGCACTTTGACATTTTTTGTACTCTACCTGTTTGCACAAAGAGGGGCAATCAAAAGCTCAGGCTGAGCCAGATGTTTCAGAAGTTCTTTCAGCAGTGCTGCTTTGGGGTCTGCCATGGTAACTTTTGCTAATATTAAGACTTGTTTAGATCCTACTTTACAGCAGTCACAAACTTAAGATTTTTTTTCAATGCAAAACACAACTCTCTAAATTCATACCTAAAGTCTTTAAGACTCTCGTGTGGTTTTGAGGCATTCTAATGAAAATTAGAGGGCTTAGGCTTTTTTTAGCAAGCTAATTTAAAAATTACACCATTGTGAACCCCTCTGAGGTTTGATAAAGCACATTTCAAATAGTAAGAGATGAACTTTAAAACACATGATACTTCTCAGGAGACTCTTGATTTTATCTGATGATTATACAGAATATGCCCAGCAAGAAAAAGAAGTTACTATGTATTTGGTTTCCCTTGTAAACAGCAGTGTCAAGGGCATGAAATTAACACTTGCTTTCCCGTAATTTAAACCATTTCAGTACTCATCTGTGTATGGGCTATCCTCCTGCAACTGATAACTGTTCTGGAACAGAAGGCCTTCCTACTGATTAATATGCTTTCAAAATCAAATGGATAACCGGAAGAGCAACAGGACCCACCCTTTCCAGAATATTAATGTCAGACAGAGGCTTTTCAGGGAAGACTGATACACCCCAGATTCCCACCACACCTCAATCAAGCTTAATGTTGAAATACAAGTAAGCCCTGCAGTGTTACTTTAACTTGGTGTATTAAAATTTCAGGCAAATGTAATTCTTCATTTAACAGTGCTCCTTATTTAAGTATGTAAACTCTAAGGACCTTTTCAAGTTAAGAATCTGGGAACAACTGCTGTCAGTCAGAACATTGTAGCCCATTTCTAGCAGCTGACTGTGATGGATTTTGACTGCCTCAAACATGCAAGTCTTACAAAGCTAAGTTTTGGGTTTTTTGGTTTTGTTTTTTATTTTTTGTAAGAGGTTATTAAAGAACTTTCAGTAATTGTCAAATAGCGGTCATCAACAGCACAGAAAAATTATTTCTAGGGAAAACTGGAAAACACAGGACAATCTGCTGATACTCACTTGAAAGGCAGTCATCAATGTTACTGTCACAGTCTCCTCCAGTGAAGCCTGGCCGACATTCACACAGGTAACTGCCCTGAATATTATGGCACAGAGCATGATTTTTGCAGGGCTTGGAGAGACATTCATCAATATCCACTGTACATCTCTCCCCTGAAACATGGAGAGTGCAGAAGTAAGACCCCTCAGAAGGCAATGGTCAAAAGGCTCAATGCCAGTACTGCTTGGTGTGGACAGTACAGTATGTTCCCCACCCACATTACCTTCCCAGCCAGGGGCACATTGGCAGGTGTAGCCTTCAGAGTCAGGAGATTCTTGGCAAATTCCTGAGTTCTCACAAGGATCAGGGGAACAAGGAGCAACCACTACCTGGCAGTTCACACCTGGAGAGCAGCAGGGGAAAAAAACAGTAAGAGCATGCTGCTAAGAGCTTGCTGCTTCTTGGAAGAATGAATAAAGAGCTGTAACTTGCATGATTATCCTACACAGCAGCGGACAGCATTTCCATATTTGAAAAATCTCAGCAGAAGGAAAACGAGATCAGAGCACTCATCATGAGCTCACCGGGTACAAGCAGACAGCAGCCATGGTAATTCCAAGTTTAATGCCCCCTCAATTCCCAGTGCACTCACACATCTCAGTCTAACTTTCTTACAAAGAAAATTGAGCTGAGCTGCCACCAGGACATTTCTTAATGAATCCAAACAAGGCTTAGACATTAAGATACTAAGTATTCCAGTATCATGTCTATATGAACTGACTGTAATCAAACTTTATACAACCCTGGCATTCTGCTTCTTGATTCCTATTTCCGTAAAGTTTAATAAAAAGATTAAAATGGCGCAATGAAGTGGAAAGATAAAATAACACAAACTTCTCTCTGAATTTTCACCTTTGAATCCTTTCCTACAGGTACATCTATATCCATTCAGCAGATCCTCACAGGTTCCTCCATTCTGGCATGGGTTTGATTTACATTCGTTCCCTTCTGTTGAACAATAATCTCCTATCCAGCCTGGGTCGCAGACACACTTGTACCTTTAAAGGCAGAAACAGCAGTAATTTTAGAACATTCTTAAATAACTCCTCTTCCAATTTCTCCTGTAGATTAGTTTCGGAGAGAAAAGTAGAAAACTTCTCTTTAGGAGAGTTACACTTAGATTACTTACCCCAGCTGTATAGTTTTGGAAACACTGAAAATAAACCCTCCCTTAAAACCACATTTCCCTCCGCTACAGTTTTCACAAAGTGCTCAGTCAACCAGCAATGTTGCTGCTTTGATAAGAACATCTCAACACATTTAAACAAAGACAGAAGAAAAAAAAAAAAAGATTAAAAAGTGGAGGGAACAATAGGTTCCAAAGATAACTAGACTGCTTTAATACAAAGTAGTGGTTACAAATGAAAACAGCTGGCTGGGAGCAGGAGAAATCTTCTCCATTACGTTTAAAAATCTGAAGTAGAGCAGTGCTCCACCCATATGACACAGAACCAAGGACTCGGTGAGTCACCCTGGACTAGGGACACACAACACATACACTGGCCTCCCTCCCTGTCATGCAAATAAAACATTTTATCTGGCACCAAGTGTAATGTGTACATGGCATAAATATGAATGCAGAAGACAGGTGATAGACAAGATGAACCAAAACATTTGTTTTCCAAGCTTATACAGAGGCTGAATTACCAATAAAGGCAGCCTTTCAGCCAGCTCCAGGGAAAGTGCTGAATCCTGCCCTACAGAGCTACCCACAGCAGTAAATCACTTCCTTGCCCAAGTCCTGACAATACTTTCCAGAACACAGCACACAAGTGGGAGGCACTGCTTTTCCAAATACAGTTGAGAAGTTTCACAAACATAAGCCCTACCTCCCCAACCTGTTGACTCCACAGGTCCTGATCTCCCAGACTTATCATTACCAAAAAGAGGCCTGATTCAGGACTCCTGAAATCAACATTTGGTCTTCCCAGATGGGAAGACTCAGAAGTTAACTACTGCCATCAAAATTGCCAGAAAGAGCTTTTCCTTCTCTCAGGCATGCAACAATATGACTAAAGTTGACAAAATCTCAGCCTTGGACAAGCAGTTCTAAGTCAAAAATCACTCTCTCACTGTCTAAAGTTGTCTGCCTGTTCCTTCATACAGAGTATTTGGGTAGCAAGAACAGAACTAGCCAACAAAATAGTCTCCATGCTTAACATTTTAGAGTTTGATGAAATAGACAGCTGCTGCTCCACAAAGATTCAGTTTGGAACTATTTCTTTTTTTGAATTGCATTCACTCTACTCATTTGAATTGCCAAACCCTCCCTTTAGATGGTGGCAGTCCACCCTGCACTACATGCCCATGCAAGGACAGCAAGGAATACAATGCAGGACATAAAGACGTATGTTGAAACAGCACAGACTGCAGCTGGTGACTAAAGGTCTACACCTTACT
>JANHGB010049918.1:0-105556 GCA_026283785.1 Coracopsis vasa
GGGCCGGGCCTCGCCGCCATGTTCACCAGCACCGGCTCTAACGGGCTCTGTGAGTACCGGGGAGGACGGAGCTGGGGGAGGGAGGCGGTGAGGGGTGTGTCGGCGTCTCCCCCGCGGCGGATGGCCCGGCCCCCTCCGCCGGGGACGGGGTCGAGCTGCCGGGCGGCGGGGAGGGGGCGCCCAGTCTGGGCGCGATGCTGATGCTGATGCTGCTGCTGCCGCTGCCGCCTCCCCCGGGGGAGCCTGTCCCCTTTCCCGTCACAGGCCGCCTTCTCTCGGTTTCAGTTTTAAACTCGGGGTTTACCTCGTGTCCCACTGGGAGGAGCTGCCCCCGGCGGTACCGCAGCAGGAGAAGCCCTCTGAGGGCTCCGCTTTACGGGCAGCGCTCCGTGGTGCGGCCGGCTGGTGGCAAGAAGTGGGGGTCGGTCTCTTCTCCCAAGTAACAAGTGATAGGACAAGAGATAACGGCTTCAAGCTGCCCCAGGGGAGGTTTAGATTGGATATTAGGAAAAATTTCACCGAGAGGTGGTCAGGCATTGGAACAGGCTGCCCAGGGCAGTGGTGGAATCACCGTCCCTGGAAGTGTTCAGAAACCGTGTAGATGAGGCCCTTCGTGACATGGTTTAGTGCTGGACTTGGCAGTGCTGGAGTGGTGGTTGGACCTGATGATCTTAAAGGTTTTTTCCAACCTAATTGATTCCATGACTCTGTGATTCAAGGGGCTGTGCCTGGACATAGTGGTCTGAGGACTGCCTTCCTGCCATGTATGTGTGGGTATGTGTATGTGTCTACACAAATACAGATCTACATGTCTAGGTATGTATCGGACAGGAGAAATAATTCTTAGTGTTAAAAGAGCTGTGTGTGGGGGGGTAAATGTATCTACATATATAGATCTACATGCCTAGGTACATATCAGGGAGATATAACTCATTTTTTTTAATGTGAAAAGAAAATCATTGTTTAAACCAGTTTATTTATGAGACAGGTTTAAGGACAAATGCGTTCCTAGCTCTGTTCAACTTTAGATTTACGTTCACCACATGTAAATCATTAGATCCCAGTGCTACCTGAACAAACCTGGCAAGCTTGGAGGGTTGCTTCTGCGCTTGCTTGCAGGACAAAGAATCTGCCACATTTAGAGATGGCGATGAAGAACCGAACCAGCTGCGCTGTGGACTTTGGCTCTACAGTCCTCAGAGCAGGCTGGGACAAACGATAAGTCAAAACTTTGCTTACTAACTGCTTGCTTCAAGCAAAAGTCCAAACCTGAGTATGAAAGCACCTCTGACTAGGGATGAATAGAGCTGGCATTTCAGAAGGGGTATTAGTTGTAGCTGTATTCTCTGTAAGGCATCTAAAGAGGGGGCAGTGTTTTTGCAGATGCTAGCACTATACTTGATTCACAGTTCCTGATTTTTTTTCATTTTTTCACCCCACCAATAGGTACTGTAGAACAGCAGCCTTTTGGTGGCATATGTCTGTATAATTCTATGAGAAAGAAGGAAAATAACCTTGTTTGGCTGAATGGGTGGAAAGTGACAGTATTGAAAAGTTTTCCCAAGATAGGTCCATCAGAAGGATGAGTGGAAAATTGCAGTCATAAGAAACATATTTGTGCTAGGAGAATAAACTAGACAAGACGTCATTCTGCAAAAAGTAAATGTTTTAACTTTTTTTCCTCATAGAATCACAGAATGGTTTGGGTTGGAAGGGACCCTCAGAGATCATCTTGTTTCAACCCCCCTGCCATGCGAACACCTTCCAGTAGACCAGGTTGTGCAAAGCCGCATCCAGCCTAGCCTTGAACACTTCGAGGGATGCGACATCTACAGCTGCTCTGGGCAGCCTGTTCCAGTGTCTCACCACCCTTACAGTGAAGATTTTTCCCCCAATATCTAAGTCTACCCTTTTTCAGTTTAAAGTCATTACACCTTGTCCTATGACTCTTACTGTACTTACCTGTTGACCTACAGTGATTTTTCACAATAAGACTTGGCTGGTTCAGGTGCACTGACAAACTCTAGCAGAGGCACAATTTTAGGTGGCAATGACATACACTCATCTGGTGCACACTCTGGCAGTGTAAGATGTGCCCTCAGACTTTTGTTTCTACCTCTGTAGCTGAAGCATCTGTTGCAGTAGCCGCAGGTTTGTAGGATTCAGTCACTGATGTGCAGAATCTGGTGGTTTAGGCAGTTAATGAAGCAAGTGCCTGATGTTGCATCAGGGATGGGTACATGTGTGTCCATGTTCAGTTTTACCCCTGGGTCTCATAAGTTTGATTGCTTCTATTTAAATTAGACTTTCTTGTAAGCAATTCTGGAATAGCTGGACCTGAGTAGCAAAGTCCTTGACCTTCTCCATGTGCCTTTTAAGGAGATGTTTCACGACTTTGGGTGCTGCAGTTGAGTTCTTAAAGTGTTTTTCTAGTATTTCATATCCTAGTTGGATAGTCCTGGTATAAATCCTTTGTGTTACTTCTTCTGTTTGGTACTCTTTAAAATCACATTCACAGGCAGAGAGGTTCTTGAAAAGTGATGTTATAAGAGATGTGGATAGAACCAACCCCCTCCAGCAACAGTCCAACCTTGAGTGAATATGAGCCAGTTCAGACAAGTAGGTCCTTTGCTAGGAGTGACATGCTGCATTCCAGGCAGGCAGTGTTAGGTGTAGCAGATGATGACTGTGTTGGGAATTGATAACACACCTACTCAGGACATGACACCCACAATTCTGCATGCGGAGATATAAAAATATACATACCTGGTACATGTTACAACTATGAGATGTGGAAGTTGGGGAAACAAGGAAGAATACCATTTAAAAGGACAAAGACAGTTTGCCCTTGTTAAGGAAACTATTTCTGTGGTCTGGAATATTGGAGGAGCTGATATGCCCTGGCAAAAATAAGGCTGATTACTCTTTGTAGTAGGAAGCACAGCATAGGCATACTCAAATGACTTAGCAAAACTCTAACACGGTTGAGTTGGCTTGTAAAAACAACATTGCAGCGTGTTCAGGAAGCATGCTGCAGCACCTGCCTTAAGGGAAGGAAGGGCTTGAGAGGTGGGCTGTGGTGCTGGGCCCTTAATGGTTTCTTGTGTTGCAGTCTGCCAGCAACCTGAGTCCTATGAAGAATGCTGCTGAAACACTTCAGTGGTTCTGCAAAGGCTAGTGTGAGTGCATGAAGACTGATGCTGGGCTGGCTGTTTGATTTACTGTAGTACTGCTTAGCTGTATTTGGTGCTTGTTCACCCAGGAACAATGATATGCAGAAGGCTTTTTGTTATAAGACACCAAGGCCTTTCCAACAACTTAAACCTGTAAGACCAGCGCCTAACTTTTCTGCAGACATTGTAATATCCCCTCCCAGTATTTTTCGTGCTACGTGCAATACTGCACAAGTACCTTAGGAAAGCCTGTTAGAGCTAGTCATTATTATGGTAAAATCTGAGTCCATGATTTAAAGCCACTTGCTACATCTGGAAAGTATTTGACTACTTTGCCTAATACACACAAGCTACTTCTTGTAGTAGTATGGAGTAGAGTCCTTTGAACTTGAGTGCACACATTTCTGCTAGTGCAACTTATGCTTTTACCTTTGTGTGAACCTTGTAGTGCAGTGCTAGCAATTTGTTACAGATCCCCAAGGCAAGAAGGGAATGCTGTGCTCCTCTGCTTTCATAACCTGAAAGACTGAACTGTGCTGTGTGTGGGCCTCAGGAAAATAATATATGTAAGCATATGCTTTGTGATACGACTGGAGGAGAAACCACGTCTGTATTGAATATATCAGACCTCTGTGCATAACAATAGAACAGTACTGTATGGAAGAACAAATTAGCTTGTACATAGCATGCCACAGTGCAGCCTGGTTCAAAATATTTGCTTGAGTCCTGGGAGCAGCATAGCCAGATCAGTTCAATTACCCATTCAATGAACACCACAAAAATGTGGCTATTCTGCTGCTGTTGCAGAGCTAGCTCATCTCAAGCGAGCGCTGGGGGTGGTGTGGTGTAGCCATACCTGATATTCCTGGCAGTGTATACTAATAGTAGTATGGTATATGTTCTGTGGTTGGGAGGAAGAAAAGGCTGCTCAACCAGGGGGGTGTATTTGTTAACTTCAACCTGTTTCACTTTCTATTTCTTTTCAGATGTTCCTTTTAGAAACAAATATTTTCTTCCTTTTTTTTCCTTCCCTTTTATTTTTATAGCTCCTCATTCTTCTGTAGTTTGTGACCTAGGCTAAACCCAGCAAGTTTCTAAACAGTAAATGTATAGGTAACTGCTTTGACTGCTTACCAGCACCTTTTAAAAAAAGATTTAAAGCACGATAATAGTTGGTTTCTTTATCAATTTTCTTGATATATATACTAATGTTATTCACCTCTTAGCTTCTGCAGTAAGTTTATAAGCATTTGATAAAAAACCGTTCCTACGATGATACTCTTACTGTATTCACTTGCTGGCATCATGATGGTTAACCACTAGAGTATGCTATGAAGTGACAATCTGAACACAGGGTCCCCTTCCTGTGTCTGTGCCTAGACCAGGGGCAAGAGCTGCTTTTCTGACCCAGAATACTTCATGTAAGATTTTCAGGAAGCAGGAATTTAACTGCTTTTGCAGGGTCCTCTTGTATTGCATGTTTTTCCAAAAGGGTGCAATCATGTTATAGAATAATTAGGGTTGCGAAGGACCTGAAGATCATCTAGTTCCAATTACACTGAATTGAGCAAACTTTATAAAAACATAATACGGTTAAATTCCATCCTACCAGTGAGCATACAGTCTTCTGCTGTCTTCCGGATTCCTCAAGCAGTATTATGTGTGTCCATATTTCTTACCATCCTCCCTCCATGGCATGCTGTCATTTGTTCTTGGCTACCGTTCAGGACTCAGCACGTGGTTATAATACAGACAAGCTTTTACTCCTCAGGTCTAGTAAGATGGCTCCAATCTCCCAAAAGCACACACTGGAAGCACTAATTTCCAATTTGCATATCTGGTTTCATCAACCATTACAATAAAGGACAAGCAAGATTTCCAAGGAGGAGGTTTTCATGCTGCCATTTAATCTGTAGCAAACTTGCATCTGAAGTGAAAATAGTAAGCAAGAATCTGTTTTGAAATGTCACTGTCAGTTGATGAACCTGCTGCAGGTTCTTGGGCAGATCTTGAAATGCAGCAGGTGAATATCTGCATGATGGCTTCATGCAAGAGAAACAACCACCTAAAACACACATTCCATTAGTGCATTTGGTAAGTACTGTGCATTCAGATGTGCATCAGTTGTGGCTTTAAAGACTCACGGATCTTGTGTATCAGCTTTAAAAATGGTTCATGCGTGTTTCATGCCATTGTAGCAGCAGCCCCCAGCAGTTTATTGAATGTGTGAAAGTGGTGTATCTGCCTCATAGCAGCTGGTTTTAGGAAGTATGCAGATGACAATGTTAGAAAAAGCTGTTACACAGCATGTTTTGTCTGCAGCTGTGGTATAAGCTGAGTAGGGATCCCCACAAAAAATGTCCTGAACTAATTTGAGCTTCTCAGCTACTGCTCATCAGCTGGCTTTGGCAACAAGGTCCTCTCCCAAGTCAACACTTGAGTCTCAGGCCTGGAATAACAGTCCAGGGGGTGAAGTTATGGCCTGAAAAGCCCTTCTGAAACAGTAGCTTGGTCTGGCTGCCTGTTTTGACATGTTTATCTGCTATCTTTCTTCACCTGTGAGTGGTGAGCAGGCAGGGAACTGGAAATAATTTCAAAAACTGTAGCTGTTGCTGCTACCACAACTTTCATATTCTTCTCATTAGTGCAGTGGTGGATTCTGAAGCTGCAACTGCCTGAGCAGTTTACTGTAAACCTCCCCCTCCATTTGTGACAGATGGACACATCCTTTCCTTAACATTCTGCACCTTGAAAGTGGTACTGGCAGCCAGAACAGTAGTAGGTTGTGGAAGAATCATAAAATTACTTAAGTTGGGACCTTAAAGATCATCTAGCTCCAACCCCATGGGCAGGGACACCTTTCACTAGACCAGGTTGCTCAAAGCCCCGTCCGACCTGGCCTTGAACACTTTCCAGGGATGGTGCAGCCTGAGCATCTCTGTGCAACTTGTTACAGTGTCTGGGCACCTTCACAGTAAGAACTTCTACCTAATAGCTAATCCAAATCTACCCTCTTTCAGTTTAAAGCCATCTTCCCTTGAATTTATGGGCTTTGTAATGAGTTCAGGGGTGGAATGTGGAGCCAGGTTGGATGGGGCTTTGAGCAACCTGGTCTTGTGGAAGGTGTCCTTGCCCGTGGCAGGGGGTTTGGAACTAGACTATCATTGAGGTCCATTTCAGCCCAAACCATTCTGTGATTCTATGACTTCAAGGTGGTTTTCTCATTCTTGCACATTTTAGGACCAGCTTCACGTTGTGCAGTAGTAGCGCAAAGTGGGTGGGACACTTGCCTGTGAATTTATGAGGGCAATTTTGGGGAGAACTCTGTTGCACCAAGGGAAGCAAAGATCTGTAGTGAAAGCTAATTTGTTGGCCTTCATTACAGCATGGGCACATTCAGATGGTTATTACAAAATTTCTCTGTTCATCTTTCATCTAAGGATGGAAGCTCAAGTATGTGTGTTGCAGCACCAGTGCTATTTCTGCCTGTTCTTTGAAAGAATTGCCACTTAAGGAACACATTGCAAATTTATTCCAAGGTCTGAAGATAGTATTTTATATATTTTAACTCTTTGGGGTCAAAATGAGAGTTTATCCTTTCATTCTGTTTTCTTTATGTGGTATAGAGGCGCTTCTTGTGCACATTTATGTTGCTGCTGCCAGCAGGCACTGGTAGCCCAGTAGGTTGTAGTATACATTTCCATCCTGCACACAGTTGCAAATCCATTGGACTAGAATTTTTCTTTCTAGATATTACCTTCATGTTCCAAGTAAGGAATTTGACTTGGATGTCAGAATGCCCGACTATGGGATATTTGGGATTGTTAGTAATTTTTGGTCTTACTGGTTGAGGGACTCCACAGCAGTGAGAGGGTTGCTTCTTCACTGGTGACCTCACAGCAGCCCTTGCTAAGGATCTATATGCTGTAGAGGGGTAAAGCAAGCTACTACATTGAACAGTGAAACACTTGGAGAGAAACATTTCAGGAGGTACATTATTTCTCTGGAAGAGTTTGTCTTTCTCAAGTTTACTGGATAAGGATAAACTCATCAGCCATGATGACACATTGAGAAACTTGAGAGTAGAAGTTTCCATTACTCACGTGATGTTCCCCGGGGGTGACTGTCACATTAATGGGTTAGTTACTTCTGTGGTTTTTCACTTGATAACATGCTTAAAAATAAGTATTTTTCCTCTATAACACAGTTTAAAGCATCTAAGCTGAAAGCTAAAAGGAGGCTCATAATAAAAATGTGAGTTCACACTTTTGGAGAAAACAGATTAGGTTCTGTTGGTTGGTTATTTTTGAATACATTCAAATTAGGAATGAACTTGACAAGATAACGTATTTCAAGTATTACGTGTAATGTAAAAATAATGATATGAAAATTACAGTAAAATCTAAATATTAAACCTGTATAGATATAGTCACAGATGGAAATCTAGTGATTTGCTTGTCATATTTTTTGTGGTAATGTGATCCTCATGTGAAAAGTATTATAGGATTAATGCATTCTTGTAAAAAATGTATTTAAACTCATGAAATAACAGAAATGTATTTGATAGTAAAATAACAAGTTTGATAAAACTTTGGCTCAGAAATATCTATTGTGGTGACTGCTACTAATGTTCTGATTTTGTCTGTACTTTCAAATATCTGTTGTAGTCTGGTTATAGAACTGACCTTTTCGCATGAAGGAATGTTAACTTAACTGAGTTAGGTTAACTTAGGGAGCGTTTCCAGTGAATATATGTGCGCATCATGTGCGCAGTAACTTTCAGGCAGCTCTAGCTTATTTTTAACTCCAGTGTTCTACAGTACTCTGATACCTTCAAACTTTTTTGAAGCATCCCCCTAAATCAGAGGAATGAATAATTTAGAAAATTTACATCTAAAGACTATAGATCTTTTTTCTTTGGAGTGAAAAAATGTCCAAAAAAAGATATTAAATTGAAAGGTGGATAGTTTTCTTGCATTAAAAGAAAAATTAGCCAGGCTTTCTGCCTTCTTGATATGTCTTTCACAAAAAATCCAATCGTAAAAGTAGAGCTTATGGTTGTCAGAGTAACAGCAACCTATGTCAATCCAGGTGACTACCTAACTTCTGGAAAAGGATAGTTCTTGAAGGCATTAATTGCTTAAATGTAGTAAGGTAAGTGAGTCTGTAAATAATGAACTCAAATGTATGGTCATGGACTGAAAGAAAAGTTTTAAGTACAAGTTTATGTTAGGATTCATGTAGGAGGGGATGTTTTCTTCACATAATCATCAGAACATCAGAAGAGTGCAGTCTTCAGGGTGGTGTGAGCTGAGAACAGCTAACAGTGCCCATCAAAGCTGCTCTTGATGTCATTGGTCGGTAGTTGGATGAGGATCATGCTTAAATTATGTAGTAAGAACTGTATTTTTGAGTGGGATTGTGTCATTATTAAGATCTTGGCTTTTGTGCCTATTACCATCTTCCTATTCTAGCAGTTAATTCTTCAAATGTGCAGCAAATGTGGATGAAATCATTTGTGGTGGCCAGTATATCTGAATAGGTACTGAATGTTCCCTATATTACACTTTCTAAATGCAGTTTTTTTCTTCCTCTGGTCTGCTTTTTGCTTCCTATTAGTACTTTTAAAGTAGTCTTATTGCTCCCTTTGTTATCCAAGAACAGTGACAACAGAGCTGTGGATTTCATAATACCCTGAAAAAAATGTCTGAAAATCAGTAGATTCCATGCTATAACTGGAATTTTTGGGAAAGAAGTAAATGCAATTCAAGTTGCATGTGTGAAAAGGAGAAAAGTCATAGAAGAAATAATATTTCAGAGTTTCTGTATTGGCTTGAACTGTTGGGCAGGAGTTTGTTTTTGTTGTGTCAACTGCACCAACAGTTTACACTCCTGCTGGGTATTCCACTTGGCAGTTTTTAGTAAATGCATGCTGCAGATGTCTCTGTTCTCTGCTGCTTTCTTCAGAGTGTCCTTTCTGAAAGTCATTTACTAGGGGAAAAGAAGTTCTGATTTCACAGATGTCCTGGTTTTATTAATTTCTTTATTAATAATTGTAATGAATGAATGGAAGGAAGATGAATATCATGTAAATTAACTTAGATATGTTTCCTTGAATGGTGGATCCAAGTGTGGTGAAGAGAAAGTCAATTTGTTCAGGACATTTGTTCAGGTGATACCTGCTTTTCATAGCCTCTAGAAAAAAAAGCAAATCTTAACCCCCGATGCAAAGGAAACAAAGGTATTTATTTTTACTAGATGTGTGTGTATATTTTGCTCTTGAAAAGAAGTGATTGTTTCATTTCCCAAAACATGATTGGGCCTTAGGAGGGCTGCATAGGAGGGCATGACCTCTATAGGCAGAGAGCTTAGGTTTAATTATAGCCAAACAATTAATTTCATGAGAGAATATTGAAAACAAAATGCCTGATTAATATTCAACTGTCATTAATGTACTAAATACTATTATAAATACTAAAGACTTCCTTCGGTGGGTGTGTTTTTTCCTATAAGTTTTTGAGACCTTGAGAAGCTGTTGAGATAAGAAGTCCAGGTGATACCACTGCTATTACATTTCTCAATCATCTGTCTAAATATGTTACTTTTTAAATGTGAGAGAGTTTTCTCTAAAATGGCTTTTTTGTTTGGTTGGTTTTTGTCTTTAAGATAAAGCACCTTTGTCGAAGAGTCTGTTACTAGTCCCAAGTGCCATCTCGATTCTATTGACTCTGCTCTTCCAACATTATCAGAAGTTCTTTGCATATAACCTACAAGCTATAAAAGAAGATTTTCAGGTAAGAGTCAGTTCATTTTGTTCGGAAAGAGACTGCAGACTGTGCTCTTCTATGTGATTCCGCCTTCCTCTCTCTGTTTCTCCTCTGGTTCTTTCCCTTTGTTCACTGTTGTAGAATAGCTTGTTCTTACCTATCTATAATTTCACCCCAATATGCCGCTTTTCAGAATAAGTGAGAAAAAGTGATCTGAAACAATCAACATAGCTTTTCACTTCTTTCTTCTGTCTGGGAAATGATTGATTTGTATTGTTTTTCCTTCCAGCCACTGGCATTTGGAAGCTTGCTGTGAATAGTGATTTCAGCTGTGTAATGATAAAAGTATTTTGATATGAATGTCAGTATCTTATTATGCTTTGATTTTAAGGCTGAAGAGGGCTATTGTGATCAGATAGTCTGATTCTATAAGATTTATTTTAACAACATTGACTGTAACTTTCACTCTGTAGCTTCCTTTGTAGTGAGCTATGGGAAACTAGAATTTGCCTGTTGAATAGAACTGCTGCTTTTAATTTGATGATTCCAAATGATGGGGGAGTTTGTCATACTCCTTATGCTCAGTTATCTGCTGAATTAATTATCTTGCTAGGCATTTCTTGCTCATTCGTACTTCAAACTGATATCCTTTATCTTCTAGGCAGTGCATTTTGTATAGTTTTGTTCCGAGCTTGATTAAGAATCCTCAAATTGTAACTGTCAAAATAATGCACTTAGAAGTGATCAGATAAGTTTTGTGGGGATTTGTTGTTTTTTGTGGGGTTTTTTCAGCTGTGGAAATGGCAATCTACTGCTCAGCAGAGAGGTCAACAGATGCCTGTAATTATCTTACTCCATATGTTTTACAGTTACATTAAAAAATAAGTATGTAGTCAACTTAGGATGCCAACTGTAGCCTGTAAGCCTTAAAAGTGATACACTTTGCTGTTGCACTGTCTGTGATTTTTCTTGTCAAGAACAAGAGCTTTGTTAAAATAACGTATATTACAGCTCTGCAAGAGCACTGATGATATTTTCCAAGTGTCTTACTAATGCTGTGCAGCAGGAATACATAAATTAATATCTGGCTTTTAAAAATGTTACAGCCAAGTGTTTCGGGAAGAGAAGGAGAAAGTCTGAGACACTATTCAAAATTTTAAATGGAAACCTAGTGGGTTTGGGGTTTGTTTGCTTATTTGTTTGGTTTGCAGTTTTTCCTTAGAAAAGTCCTCTCTATTTGTTTGATCTGCTGAAAGCCGGTAGTAGCTGTGCTTTATTCAAATAAACTGTCTTTACTGTGTTTTAAGCATAAACATTTGTGAATTTCTGTAGAAGCTGTGGTACTTTTATTGTGGTGCTTTGGGAATTTGTGGGTTTGGGTGTTTTCTTTCTTGAAGCTGTTGTTTCATATACTGTCATAGCCTTTGGAGTAAGCTGTATACTGTATAATTGTGTACCTCTGAGATCAGAGAGAGCAGGTAAACTCCTGTCTGATGCTAATATTTAAATGAAAACACTTCAAAGAAAATTTATTTAGAATAAATTCATTTACAGGGATGAATTTAGTTGAATGGATTCTTTTTTTCAGGGGCTGAACAGACAGTTTGGTTATTGCATATTAACGCTAGTTAAAACTGTTAGAGAGCATTGTAAATAAAGCGTGCAGTTGAAGAAGAGTACATTTGATTTGGAAGGCAAAATATGAACTGTCCAGAATGAAAAGATCTTTGCCTCCGTAAAGGGACCCTGAAGAGCAGTGAAGATGCTCTGTGTAAAGTGAAGATCTTGATTACATTAGACCTATATATTTTTTGAAGTTGGCTAAAGTAAAGAGTGATTAGGTTTAGAAGCCTTAGGAATTAGAGTTAGGGATCTCTTAACCAAACTCTACATACATAAGTTAATGGACCAGATGGGATACCTCTGGGGGTGCCAAAGGAGCTGTAAATTTAATTGTGAGAACTTTCTCCAGCATCTTTGAAAGGCCGTGGCAATTGGTAGAGGTACCTGATGGCTGGAGAAAGGCAAATATCATACCCATCTTTGGGAAGGGCAGAAGGGAGGATCCAGGTAACATCAAGCCAGTCAGCCTTACCTTGGTCCTTAGGAAGGTCATGGAGCAAATCTTTTTGGAAACCATTTCTCAACACATGCAGGACACAAAGGTGACTGGGAGCAGCCAACTAAGTGAAAGGGACAGATCTTGTGGATCACAATTGGTTGCACAACTGGTGTTGGCAGCAGGGCTTGGGGTTTTGTGCCCATTGGACCCTCTCTGAGGATTGAGGACTACTTGGAAGTGATGGGATCCACTTGACCAAATGGGACATCTCTGCTAACAGGCAGGCCAGCCTGGTGAGAACTTTAAGACAGGAACAAGACAGGAGAGAGATGACAACCCACAGTCAAATGAGGAGGCAGTGGATTGGGTTAGCCAGCAAAGGGTACAGGGTGATGTGAACAGAAGCACTCCTGTAATTGACAAAACAGGACTGAAAAGGATCTACTTCAAGTGTATGCATATAAGTAAGGAAGTGCCTATGGGACAGCATTGTGTGGAACACTCCCATACATTTTCTGAGAAATCAGTGTGACTGTATGCTAATGCATACTACATAGGGAACAGATATGAGGAATTAAAGGTCATATGTCATTACAGGGCTACGATCTCACTTGGGGTCACAGTGATGTGGTGTGATTAGCTCATGTGACAGGAGTGGTGCAACAGGCATACAGTCTTACTGTGGTGTAAGACTGATGGAACAGAGGAACAGTTTTCCCAAAGAAGTTATGGAGTTTCCATCCTTGGACATAGTCAAAACCAGATTGAATAATTGGACAAGAAGATGAGTGTAAGAGTGGCTAGACTCAGTGGAGTTACAGTCATTAGTGCAAAGTCCATTTGGCAGGTGTTAATCAGGGAGGGCCCCTCAGAGACCAGTGCCGGGACCAGTGCTATTTAATGTCTTCATTAGTGACCTGGATGATAGGATGAAGTGTGCTTTAAGTTTGTCTGTGATCCAGAATACATGGGAATAGTCAGTATGTTGAAAGGCTATTCAGAGAGACCTTGGCAAGCCCAAGAAATGAGCTGATGGGAGCTTCTTGAACTGGAAAGTCCCTGCTTCAGTGATGGAACAACCCCAGGCTGCAACAGTGCATGCTAGGGGGAGCAAGTGCTTGGGTAGTAGCTCTGCAGAGAAGGACCTGTGGATCTTGATGCATTTCAGAAGTCAATGGTGTGCTCTTGCAGCCAAAGAAGGCCGACCATCTCTTGGACTCTATTAGTGAAAGTGTGCCAGTAGCGTACTCTACACACAGTGCTTTAGATGTGGTCTCACAAGTGTCCGGTTCTGGGATCCTCAGTACAAGAAAGATATGAACATACTGGAGTGGGTCCACCAAGAGAGGCAGAAGGTTGGAGCATGTGACGTACAAGGGGAGACTGAGAGAAGTGGGTCTGCCCAACCTCAAGAAGAGAAGGCAAAGAAGAAACACCTTCTTGCTGTCTACAAGTAGCTGATTATAAGCTCTAGAGAAGCTGAAGCCAGACTCTGCTTGGAGGTGCTCTGAGGCAGGTGTTCAAAACTCAGCTTGGCGTGGCCCCAAGCAATCTGATCTAATTAGACCTGCTTATAGCAGTACACTAGACTAGTTGATGTCTGGAGGCTGCTTCAAAAATATTTTTTCTTCTGTAATTCTGCAGTTTACTAGGGTTGTGATTTCCATATTGATTTGTAAATGTAAAATATGGACACATAAATGTATTTGACTTCATTTGAATTGTAGATTTATTTTTAACAGGTAAACCTCTTCCTTGAAAATACTTTAAACAGACTTATTGAATTCTATAACATGCTACTCTTTTTATTTCCCTCCTTAAATGCACTGCGTTTCTCTTACCTGATTTCAGTATTATATTCTCTCTGAGCACAGATTCTGTAAAGAGTTTCTTTGAAGGAAGAGAGACTTAACATGATGATCTTTAACCTTTTAGATTTGGAGACTTGTATGTGGGAGAACTATATGTCTTGATTTGAAAGACACATTCTGCAGCAGTCTGCTCATTTACAACTTTAGAATATTTGAGAGAAGATATGGCAGCAGAAAATTTTCAGTAAGTTACAGTTATTTATTTTTTTTTTAACAGAAACTGTTTTCTATACTGTTTAGAATCTTACAGTCTTGGATTAATACTGCAGTTTATTACTAACATTTTGTATAGAAATATATGTTAAAGGGCTTTAAAGAGTATTTGGTTTCCATAAATTTATATTGATGTATCTTCCAGTCAGTGTATTATCCTAATCAAAGTTTGCAGCTATTCTCAATTGAAAGTTATCAGACCCATGGAATTCAATTTTGATAACAAATTTTAACTCTTCATTTTGGTATCTAGACATAGAGCTGGAATTATGTTGTGCTAAATATTTTGTCTTATATGAGCTAGTGTAGTGATTTTCTTGGGTTTTCTTTTATTTTTAGATACATTATTTTTAAACTTTTCAGTTAATTATAATTAAACTTTTTTCTTTCCAGTCCTTTTTACTGGGTGCTTGGATGCTCTCAGCTTTGTTTGATCTTCTTCTTGTAGAAATCACTCAGTATATATTTGGCATCACCATCAACAGCTTGCCTTCTGGTTTGTAAGTAGCAGCTGATGTATTGATTATTTTAGATATAGTTTCAAGGGATTATTTTGTACAATTTTTAATGAAAAAAAACCAAACCACTTTCTTCATGCAACCCTTTAAATTTAATTTAATCCTCTTCTGAAGACAGTGTAAAATTTCTTGGCGCAGCTATTATGTGTTCAAACATTTGTTTCCTAGTTGTGATCTGTGGTTAATTAATTTATAATTTATGTTTAATGATTAATTTTTCATTCTCTTAGCCCCATTTCCACTGTCAGCATGATTGAAGCATGTCTGGGCTTGCACTGCACAATTTATTGCGGTATTTGGTTTTGTTCAGTTCAGTAAATCTGAAAACTGGAGTAGAGTTGATGCTTTGTTCTTTCTTAAATCACAAAGACAGCACAACTGTAATTCATATCTTTATGTTCACTTTTAAATACATATGCAGTTGTACGCATTTCATACTGGTAGTTTGTATGTGTTCCAAAAATGGAGTACTGGAGCATATTATTCCATTTAGTGTTTGTATCTGAAGTTTTCAAAGCTTTAAGGTGTTTAGTGGTTCAGTTTTTCATAGCCTATATTTGAGATTTCTGCACTTAATAAAAGATGTCCATGTTACAGTAGAACCGTAGAGCTTCGTACAGACTTGAGTTTCCATGTGTTGCACACCCTGAGGTAATAATAAAAGCTCTTGGAGCGAGAGTGTTAATATTAAACACCATATTAGATGCTTTTCTTTCTATGTTTTTAGTATGTCTCTTTGTGGTGGGTTTACACTGGCTGGATGCCAGGTGCCCACCAAAGTCGCTCTATCACTGCCCTCCTCAGCTGGACTGGGGAGAAAAAATGTAACAACAGGCTTGTGCATTGGGATAAGGACAGGGAGAGTTCACTCACCAGTTACCCTCACAGACAAAACAGGCTTGACTTAGTGAAATCAGTTTAATTCATTACCAGTCAGATCAGAGTAGGGTAATTAGAAATAAAACCAAATCTTAAAACATTTTCACCCAACCCTTCCTTCTTCCTGGCCTCAACTTCACTCATGATTTCTCTACCTCCTCCCTGCCAGCAGCACAAGGGGGTGGGGAGTGGGAGTTGTAGTCAGCTCTGTAGGTCCCTTCCAGGGGGTGCAGTCCTTCAGGAGCAGGCTGCTCCTCTTTAAGTGATGTTAACACTGATCTAGAGAGAATGAAGCTAATTTTAGAAGTGTGGCATGTAGTTTCAGGAGCATTTGGTTGTGCAAATATAAAAAATAAATATGTGTGGCATCATAATTCTTCAGTGTTGTCTGCTTTATTATAGTTATGTCTGGCAATATTCACAGTCTTTTGAGATGACAACAGCATTGGAAAGTTTAACACTTATACAAGGTTTTAATTAATTTCAGATTTACAAAAAGCAGTTGAGCAAATATAAAAAGTTGCAACAAATATATCTGTTACTTCTGCCAATAGAACATTCTTCAGTGTAGTAAAAATGCTGCAATTCAGAAATAGAATCACTTGTTCACATTATAGAAGTCTCCTGACTTTTTTTTTTATCTCTTTTTATATCATTTCACTGTTCATATTACTGAGTGATCTTACACTTCCAGTTCGAAAACTTTTCCTGCGCACACTGCGAAGGTAATTGCGATAAAGGATTACACTGATGACTCTCGCCTGAAATTGTTTAGAAACAATATAGTACAATATAACATCCAAGCACGTACTGAGATTCATGAGGAAGGTGGTGAAGGCTGCCCAGGGGTTGTAAGTTGTACTTTCATGTTGCATCATCAGGAAGGCAAAGCAGATGTGGAAGGGTACAAAGCAGATGAGTACTTGAGCAATCAGAGTTACTATAATTCTGATGGATCTCTCTTTGGCCTTAGGCTTCAGTTTGGAAGTCTTGCCACGGATGAAATTGTAAATAATGACTAGGTAACACCCTATCATGATAAACAAGGGAATCAAAAAGAAAAAAATCAAGCGAGAAAAGTTCAATGTATTTACTTCTTTTAAATGGATGATATCCAGCGATTTCATGCAGGTGGTGAAATTAAAGTGTTTGTCTGGATCAGACTGTAAAAACAGCAATGGGGACGTCGTTGCGAGGGTCATTACCCAGATTCCAGTGCAAGCCAGCATGGCTTTTTTTGTGTTTTTTAGTTCTTTGACATGTTTGGGCTGGACAATAGCCATAAATCTGTCTACACTTATAAAAGTGAGTAACCACAAAGCAATGGCTGGATAAAATACAGTGAAAGCACTCATAATCCGACAGAATGTATCCCCAAAAGGCCACATTTCTTTCCCATGGTAGATTATCCGAAAAGGCAAGGAAAATATAAAAATTATGTCAAGTAATGCCACATTCATCATATATACAGTTATAGTTGTTCTCTTCTTTGTAGTGCAGCTGAAAACCCATAGTGCAGTGACATTCACCAACAATCCCACTATGAATACAAAACTGTAGAAGACCAGTGATGCAATCCTGTATTCTTCAGGGTGATGATTTGCAGGCTTCATATTTCAGTTGAATTTAGGAATAGTTGTTGCCCTCCATAAATACCCTACAAATAGATAAAATATGAAGTTATTCTCAGTCAAATAAAAGCTTTCTTTAAAACCAAAGAAGATTGTTGTGGGATGGGGTTTAGTGATGAAATTGTATTGTTTAGCTGTGAAAATGTGCTAGCTTTGTTGTGTTTTGTGACTGCAAATACATTATTGTGCTCTGAAGGAAGAGAAATAATATTCATATGGTAGTTTTAATGAAATATTTTAATTAAGATATTTCTTATGTAAGGAGTCAAAAAGTCAAAATTGATCAGCTACTTTAAGTGTGCTCCAGTAAGTGATGGTTAGATTGAAACAGCTGTAATTGAGGTAAGAGAGCTGTTTTCTAAGGAAAGTATTTCTTCAAGTTGTCCCTGTTGAAAAATTAAAGACTAAAACTAGTTATGAAAAGAAATAAGAGAGCATCGCATGTACTGACATTTGAATATGCAACGTGAAGTACTGACTTCGCATTTTATCTGTGTAGGAACTAAGCTCCCAAAAGAATAGGTGCATGCTGTTGCTCATAGAAGACACAAAAAAGCTATGTATCTTAATAGCTATGTAGCTTCTAATAGAGTTTTTAGAGTATTTAATCGCAGGTCATCAGAACCAATCACCTGACATATGACTAAGATTAATATATTGATAGACTTCTTATATAAAAAAGTAAAAAGATGGGCTCTGACCATGCCCTGTGTGAACAGTATTTGTTTTGGGGGATAAGTTGCTGGCTGGTAGCCAGCTGCTGCAAAGCACAGTTGTGTTGCTTCTCTCATCTTCATGTTTGTTGGAGTTGGACATCTGAAATGTCATTATGCAGACTCAGGTAATTAGAGCTGAAAGAAATCATCCCCTGGTTTACTCTGTAGCCATTTGAGGACAGCAGACCTTACCTGATGTTTGTCTGGGTGCCTTGGTTAACCTACACCCCCTTGATTTCGTGGCTCTTCCTGTCGTCACAGTTTCATTACTTTGCATGGAAGGGTTCCTCTAGTTTGGCCTTTTACCCAGCCCTGTGGCAGCTTCGTGAAGATTAGGAAAGAGTTAGTTGTTTATCTTCCCACTTGTGACAGCCAGCCATGTAAGTTCTGTACGTATATCAGGCACCAAAACTGTTCTCAAGAGTAGAAGAGTGCATAATTCCTGTGTGTTCTATCTCCAAAACTTGACAGTGCATTAAAAAAAAAACCAAACAACTTATTGTTTATGCTTTCACTTTAATGTTATCAGGTACTTTTTTCAGTGATACAGGAATATGTAGGGGATTGAACCGGTGTTTATTAATGTAGCATGCTGGTTTGACACTGGCAATCAGCAGCTGCTTTTGAGAATACTATCCATGGAGTAGCTAACTACAGTATGATCTATTACATCTTTCTGCAGGTTAGCTTTTGCCTTGTAATACAACGTTTGGACTTCTGATTTTCTTACAATCCTGCAGTTTACAGATACATAAAAAAAGTAATGCATACAAGTACCTAACCCTAAACTTCCATCTCAAAGATTATTTTTTTTTAGCTATACAAAGCAAAAAGGTGTGTTTTCTGATCAGATGAGGTCTCTAGGAAATGTAATAGAATTTGTTTTGTGTGGGAAAAAGTATGCATATAATACTGACAAAAAAAAACATTTGGAGGGCATCTGCATGAATGCCTCTAAAATACCTCATTGTGTGAAAAACAATAAATGTAAAAGATAAAGAGCAATAGCAGACCTCATTGAAAGGTAGATGGCATATGCTTGAAAGAAAATTTTGTATCCCATGCTTATAGCACAGTTGAAATATTGCCTGGCACACTGCCCCACTTCCATTACTGTTACGTAAAATTGGCCAAATATTGCTTAACACGCACACACACATCCATTTTAAGTGTTTTTTTATCTTTTGTTCTGTTTGTTTTTCTCTCTTGCCAGTGATTGTGTGTAACATAGTGCATGATTACCTATCTCAAGATCCTGACTGATTTATCAGGTGAATTGAGTAGCCATATATAGGATAGGTGGAAGAATTCACTTTTTATGGATGAATGTTAATAAACAGCATGAATTTTGGTTTTGGTTTTGTTCTTCTCTCCTTTGGACTTGTAGTTACTGAAGTTATTTCTGATCAGGTCCTGTTTCTGAGCAACCAGCAGGCCAGTGTTGATGGGAAGAGGGGAAGCTAAATCTGGCATGAACTTCTATCAGAAAAATCTGTTGTTCCATGCTTTGTTTGATGGTTATTTCAGGTTTATGCCAGTTTTGAGATATATCAAAGAATGGCTTACTGTAACAAAAAGGGGATTTTTTTGTTTAGTTGGTGAAAATGTTGCTTCCAAGCTATGCAGGTTTAAATGCATCTCAGTGTTACAATTAGGTATTTCTCCTAGATTTTAATTTTTAAGAATCTGAAGTTTGACATTTATGTAGCTAAGAAATAATGAGATTTTTTTAAAGTGTGTCGTCACCTGTCTGCATTTATACATGGATGCAAATATCCTGCTTTTTCATCAGTACTTGTCTGCGTGGAGTTCAGGCTGATATATTGCAGGTGAAGTAGATCTTTGGGTGTCTCTCAGTGGACAGTTTTGCCCTATTTGCTGTTTTTCATAATGAAAACACTTACTGGTATTGATTAAAGCACTTGCTGAAGAGCTCCTGGAGTAACTGTTTTCTGGATGTCTCTGTTAATTCTGAATGAAATCCTGATGTTTGTCTGTATGTTTTATCAATATGTTTTAATTTTTTAATGGTAGCTGAGGTCCTGAATGTCTAATGTGGATTGTGAAGCCCATCTAGGTGCTGTGTATGAGAACCAAGACTTTCAGAAGAAAACCAGAATTAAATCTTTTCCTCCAGATTCGTGCTGCAAGTTAGGCAGTGGTGACTCCATTTAAAGTATTGTGTGTGTATCTGTGTTCCCAATCCTCTTTTTTTGCTTTGGCTGTCCCTCATATTTGCTCACATTTCCCTGAGGAAGACGTGGCTTTCAGTGAAGAACACAGAGACCAAGCAACAAGATCTTCTCCTAGTTTTAGTTTAATGAAAACAAACATCTTTCCTTTCGAGATAACGTAGTGGTACCAATGCTTTTAGTTATTGTATATTTTAAAATTTATTTTTAAAATCCTAAACAACAGTATTTATGGTACTATGCTTTTCCAAATTCAGTGGTTTTGCTTCAAATGTTATTGATAGAATGCTGATACTTTGAAAGTGCCTTAAAGAATTAAATATAATCTCCTAAATTCTAAAATTAATGCCCGTGTTCAGCTTCTGAAGAAAAAAGTCCATCTTAGCAACATACGTAAACATCCAAGTCACTTTGTTAGCATAGGATAAGGGATTGTTACTGACCTTTTGTGCACTACAGAGTTTCTTCAGAGATCCTCCTTTCCTAGTCCCAAATCTGTAGAAGGTTTAGACTTCCTCTTCTCTGCTCAGCTTCACTTAGCTAAAATAGATCCTCTTCACAGGCAGGAAACAATGACGTAGTCTAGCCAGTTCTAAGCTCTTTTATTGGTCATACTTAAAAGTTAGTATTTCACATACATGTGGTGTTTGTGAACTGATATTTCTAGTACCTTTCAACAGGCAAGCTTTTATAGTATTTCCAATGTGATCAAACTGGGCTGTTGTACCATGCATCTTTTTAAAATACATTTTTAAATGCTTGTGGTGTAATGAAAGCATATTTTTGGTTAATATTTACATGCAAACGTATCCGCAAGAATGCGCATCTTAGTTATGCAGAAGTTTCTAATCAGCACAATGTAAATGTAATTTCTGTAGAGCATAGTCTGTGTTTTGTGGAAATCCCCATTTTACTTATATTGCCTTGGATAGTAGTCAGCCTGAAAGTGACAGAAACTCGCTACATTTGAAATGAGAAGTTTGATTCACTTGAATGCACAGCTTTGTTTATGCTTGTACTTACCATATTTTACTAATACAAAAGCAATGTTTCTCTGTGTTATTTGCTGTCTAAAATAATAACATGCCTGTTTAAGAGCTTTGCAGAAAAATGCAGAAAATGCAGAAAAAAGAAAGGTTTTAGCGTTTGTTGAAATGGAGAAAAATCTCTGAACTGTGTCACTGCAACAGACGTCTTTGGTGGGATGAGAGTATTCACAAAGGCTAATAGGTAAAGGAGAGTAATTTCCAATGTTTTCTCTTTGTCAACTCAAAAATAAATCCAACATTTGAAAGAGTCATTCAGAGAAGGAGATCATTCTGTGTTCCCTGTAGAGCACTTGCTAGCTCCAGGTCTCCGACTGGCAGTCTTTGGGATATTGAAGCACAATAACAGAGTTTGGCAACTTTGTGCCCTCCTTTTTTTCCTTCCAAATGAACCAGATAGATGTGTGCTGAGGAAGGGAGCAGTAATGTTTCACTCTTCTCCTGGCATGCAGCAAGAATTTGCCAGGATGTGCACATATTGCCAGAAGCAACAAAGTCCTGCAGTTCAGATGTAGCCAGGATCAGGTTTGTTACTGTAAAAGTAAGGTAGGTAAGTGATCTTCACTTACTGCTAAAGTTAGCTTTTGGGAAAAATACCCTCTCTACTGGAGTTATGTAGTTTATCTCAGCTGAGTGGTTTGTGGTAGTGTGTGGGTTATTTGCATAGGTCAGTGTGATGGGTGAAGTAATCATAGGGAAGGACCTGGCTATGGTTTTCAGTGTGTAGATTAATAATATCTTTATATATTTGGTCTTTTCCTTTTAGAGAAACTAATACCAAACTTAATATTTTTTTAATCATTCAAAAACCCCTTAAATGGGATGAGCTGCAAATCCTACCCAGACCATCCAATAGAAATATAAGTCTATTGAAAAGGACTTAAGATTTTAGGATTAAGGAGTAACCAGTGTTGAAAACTCTTCAGTGGCTTTATCATTAGGAAAACAACTCTCGAGCATGCTTCAGCAGGATGAGTCACTCATACTGTTTTCAAGTTTAGGGAAAGCATACTGAAATAGTGACAGACATATTTTTAAAGGATTTAAAAAAGAGTGTGTGGCTCCTGGAAGACAATAACTAGACAATGACTAGGCAAACTAGGTTTGCCTCTCCTAGGCAAGAGTACTGTATTTTGAGAAAAATAATGTACAGAAGCCTGGAGGTTGCTTGCAACATGAACTGTGTTATAAACGTACTGACACAAGCAAGTAGATAGCCAGTGTTCCCGTTAGCTAAAGAGGGAGTACAAAAGTAATGCTGGATTTGGATGGAAACCAGGCAGATGTTGAGGCTGAGAAAAGCTGCATGCTGCGAACTGCCTCTTGGCTTGCAGACTTCTTGGGGGAGGATCGAAAGGGTGACATTTTGTCTGTGTCTCATCTTGTCCAAAGAGGGTGGCTGACGCCTTAACCCTAGAAGGGAGGATGTGCCTCAGGAGGGCAACTGAAATCAAGTCACACTTCCAGCTCAACAGTTTGCACAGGTGGATAGCAGCAGCTCTGTTGAGTTTACTGGCAGGTTAGTCATCCAGCTGCTTTGTCCTAGCATGTACATGTCATTCTGTGTTCTGCTTTCACTCAGGCTTTTCACAAGTCTGCCTGGCAGAGAGGAGGCCGCCAAACCGCTCTGCTGCTGACAGGCTGGAAGGCTCCCCTTGAGCGTGGAGGAGCAGGTCTGTCTGGCAGCAGTGTTCTGAAAATATATGTGTGCACCACCAGCAACGTGTGCTCCTCCTACATCTCAGGCTGGTTGCAGCTGCAGGGTAATAAATATTTGGATGTGAACACCCAAGTGAAAAATTGCAGTACATGTGGTTTGTGAGAGGCAGTGGACCTCGCTGCTGTGCCACATTCCCCTCTTGCTTCGGTTTCTGATGTAGGAAGCACCTGACTCTATTTTTGTTTTCTCCTGCTTCTGTACTGTTTTATCAGCTAGAGATGGGTGTCTTGCATTGGTTTCTCTCACATGGGTGAGTACTTCCACTGCTCCAGCTTTTACTGAAATAAATGCTCAGTTCCCTCCATGGTCTTTTTTTGCTATTTTGAAGTTTCTGGAGTAAAAAAGATAATTCTATTTGTGTTATGTTGTGCTAAAGCCATTTTTCAGTAGTTAAAGCTAAGCCTGTGTACTTCATGTCTGAGGATAAGGCAGGGTGCACATGTGATGTATTGCAGTGCCTTCACTAACTGGCAGTAAGCCTTAGAATAAAAGAGCTTGATCACTTGCAACGATGTGAAAGTGCAGCACTGAAAGGATTGTCTTCATGCTGTTGGTTTGCAGGAGTAACTTACTGCTGGGTCGGTCTTTCATACAGAAGAGTCTGTTTTGCCTGTCCCTTTACCATTTAACATAAGCTTTGTCCAGCTGATACAGAGAAATTCTGCATGCAGAGGGGGAGAAGGATCACCCTTGGCTTCAGTTTGGTAAGAAGCAGGCTTGAGCTTGTGTTCTTTCTCTTTTTGAACTTTCGATGTTTTGAACCTATTGAAAAGAAAGAGCTGAAGCTTTTTGCACAGTCCAGTGCGCCAGTGGTACAGGAAGCAACTCTCCCATGTGCCAGTTTGTTTAACTTACCAGCTTGCTGTTGTGGGTGAGTTCACATGAGGTTTTGGATTACTGTTCTCAACCTTGATGAAATTGTGCTTCATTTTTTTTTCCCATATTGTGTCGTACCATAATGAAGGTTTAAGAACAGACTACTGGTTAAAAGTTGCCATGGCACTGAATGCATAAACTTACTGGAATTGTTTCCAGTTTTGCCACTTGTGTGTTACTCAGAGGCTGTGTCATGGTATAGCTGTCCCTCCTCTCCCACTCCTCAACCTGGGAGTGAGTGTGAATGCTGAGTGCAGCAGAGCTGAAGGAATGGAAAACAGAGCAGCTTAAGAGAGTTGCAGCCTAGTTAGCTAGGCCTGACATGTCCTAATCACTGTCACATTTTGGTTTCTCATCTGTATTTGGTTAGAATTCAGTATGGTTTGAGGAAGGAGTTCCTGATTTTTTTCTTTTAAAGGAAAAATCAATACTGAATTTGATATTCCATGCTTCTCTCTTTTTTTTTTTTGTTTTCCCTCGCGTCCTTCACTTGTACAGCCAGACCCACCATCTGTCACTAAATATCCTAAAAATATACAGTGTATCTGGCCTGCAGTTCATCTGTTCAGCAGCATCAGCCTTTGAAAGAAGCAATACTTTAAAATTCAATTGAGATGAAAGTTGCATCTCTAAGATGTCTGAGAGTGGGATAGTGGACTAGAGGTGATGGTTTGTTACGCAGCAGCAACCTCAGAATGTTTGTGTCTAATATTAGCTCATGGCAGATACCAGCTCAGCTCCATGCTTGTTGATGAGCCCATATTGCCTTTGGTAGACTTCTTAAAATGCTGTGTCTGTGTTCTGCTGTGTTGGGAAGCAGCTTTACTTTCCCCAAAAATGCAGATTTCTCATGACAAATATTTCATGGTTGTTTGAAACTTGTTTGAATACTGAGATTTTTTCTTTTCTTTTTTTAAATCTGTATGCAATGCCAGGAGCTAGGCAATGAGTTAGTTGTTCCAGTTTGGAAGTCTCTAGGAGAGCTTTTTCAAATACTCTTTCCTTACAGAGTATGTGGTACGTGATATTTTTACTATTAAACTGCTCTTAAAAGTCTCAGGTGTGTAGGAGTACTGTTCTGAAACTTGGTATGCCTCCCAGGGATAGAGTTAATATTTCAAGAGAAATGTCTTTACTGGGAGCTGCTTGTACTCAGATGCTTTTGATGAGGTCAAGTGCAGAAGTAGGGAAAACCATTTTGACTTCTCTGGAATTGAAGCGTTTGAACAACTTCTGCTTAGTTACTAGCCTGAGTATATGTAACCAGAAATGAAATAATTAAAGATTGCTACATATGCTTTAGTGTGCCAGTGAAGTGTTTAACCAAAGATACCTGAAATGAGAGTGAGCCGTGCAAGCATTTGAATTAGAGAAAGTGCTGTCCTTCAAACTCAAGGGCACCTTGGTGTGTGTTGTGTTCCTGTGCATGCTGTCCAGCCCTGGCAGGTAGCTTGCTTCTATGAAGTGACAGTCTTCTAATGTTGTTCAGCCTGTGCTGCCTGTCTCTGGCACAGATTAACAAACACATAATGTGCTGAAGTTGTGAAGCTTGGTGTACTGCGCTGGAACTGAGCTGACACGAGAGGAAGCGTTCAGGGTGGTAAAGGGGCTGGCATAATCCAGACGGGAACAAAGCAGCTCAGTTCCAGCCACACAGCAGTGAATCTGATGCATTAGGAACTCTGCAGGGGAGGGTTTCTTTTTGTGTAGGCTTAGCACTGTCCTTGGAGGGAATGGGAGGAGAATTTGGGTGTGAGTATGCTTAGTGCACCAGAATGCTGGGATAAGGCCAGCTGATTCTGTGAGCTGGCAAAAGAAAACAGCAGAGCTGGCTATGGGTAGATTATGTTAGAGAAACTGACTGTACAGAGCTGAGTCCTCTCAAAGGACTGTATACTTTCTGACCAACTATTCAGCCACAACAAATATTTGGTTTACACACAGACACATGCACTTTAAAGGAAATGAACTGAAAACCCTAAGATTTATCAAATCAAGAAGCCCAGCAAAATCAGCCAGAGCATAGATTTGAAGTTCAATAATTTAAGCAGCAGTTTTCCTTATGTAGGCACCATGTTGGTAAAGATGGCTTTAAAAAAGGATGGGCCAGTGAAACTGAGCTGGGACTTATGTATCTTGTATTGTCTGCCATTTTCTCATATTCTCTTTCATCGTTCGCCTCTAAAGCGTACTGCCTGTCATTGTGTTTAATTTTTGTCCTAGAACATCTGGGACGTTGCTTTTATTTGCTTGTAAGTGAGCTCTGTGGTGTGTGGTGATATGGGCCACCAAATCCATAGCATGCACTCAAACAGCGGAAATGGGAGGGAGTGTAAAACTTGTTTTGAACAAGGTATAGTAGAGAAAGAAAGGGCAGTAAAGGGGGCAGAATGTTGGACATCTCTGTATGCCTTCTTTCTAATTCAACAGTATATGTAGGTAACCAGAAGAGCTATACCAGCAGCCCGTGGCGCACAGTGTTCATTACTGTTTAGATAATGTAGTTTATTTAAAGATGATGGGGCCTAAACTGGGTTAACCTATACAGTTACTGGGTGAGTGCTTGACGTAGTATTTTTTAATAGTGATCCTGGATATGGCTTCTCTTTACTGCCTGACAGTTCCTGGCCCAATGCTTCTACTGCCTGGTGCTAAGATTTCTGACATTTGAAAATTGGGCTTAGCTTCCAATAAGAACCAGTTTTGTGAAATGTGTTTTGACCTCTGCTGTGTTGAAGATTAATTACTGCATCAATGCTGCCATCTACAGATCTTTAGCTAGCATAGCAATAGATCTTTGGAACAGCAGAAAATGGATATAATGGCATCATTCCTTTATACACCTGCACTTTCAGTTGTGCAGGAAAACTGATTATGAAGAGTGAAAACCACTTGGACTCCCCTATGGAAGGGAGGTACCATATGGCGTGGCAGCTTTGATCATTCATAAGGTTGTAGAACTGAGAATTCTGTTGTTGCTCAAGGAGTTGCATTTCATAAAGGTCTCTCCTTGTGTTTCTTTGGGAAAAATAAGATACAATTCTGAGAATGAGTTGTAAGCAAAGACTTCCTTACTGTGTATAGTCTGAATTTATCCTGAGAAAGTGAGGAATTAGATGACACCTAGTGGGGGAAAAAGGAAAAGGACTGGAGGCAACATTTACCGTTCTTCTAGCTTTATGATATAATACAAGGATAAAATCTAAAATGAAAAACTAAGCAACCCTGTGTTTTAAAAGCTACTTACCTCCCAGTTTTGTTGTTTTATTTGTCTGGTATGCATCTATCAAAATACGACACAGTATCAACAATTTTCTCACCACAGCACTTAATTTTTCTGAAGACATGGGTGTTTCTGTTCTAAAAGTTTTACGATTGAATTATTTCATGAAAATAAGCAATGCTTTCTTTCCTATGTCAGAGTAGGGGGCCTCCTTTTTAGCTTAATACTTGACCCTTGAGAGTTATTTTCAGTCTACATGGGGATAATCAACTCTAAGAAAATTAGGTTCTCTTTCTGCCTTTATTGGCAGCTTGTGTTTTTTGCCCTTTTTCTCTTCCTCCTTCGGGAAGTAGGAAAACCTTGTTTGTTCCTCATGTTCAGCCATAGTAAAGGAAGACAGGGATGTGGAAGTCCCTTTGGAATTTAAAAGGAAATCCTGCGTCTAATTGTAGATGTCTGTACCAAACCATTCTGTACAAATGAGTTTTGGCTATTGTTTCCAAATTGGGTTGCTCTCGGCGGTGCCCCATGTTACTTGATCTGAAGGAAAACAATCTCGAACTAGTCATTACAGCCTAGAAGCATCAGTTATCCCCTATCTGTAGAAGTTCTGCTATGAGCAAGGATTCTACAGCATTTTTATTGTAAGGATCTGATATCCTTTCATATGACAGATAAAATATCCCCCTCCTTCATGGAATGAATTGCCTCTATTCCAGTGATGCTCTACCTCTCTTCCTTCTCCTCATATTTGTAGGGTAGTTGATTATTTGGTTAGGGTAGAGGAAAAAGGAAGAAAAATGGATGGGTAATTTTTTGAAGCAGTTGGAGATGTTACTAATGTGAGGAGGTACTGTTTCTGTCATGTCTTTTTGCAAAATAAAGAGTGTACGATTGCTCTGCTAGGCCACAGAGGAGGGTAATTGAGTAACTTTACAAAGGAGGTCTTGCAGTGACTGATGCTTTAAAGAAACTCCTGTTGATTTACAAAAGTAATGTACAGAAGTTGATTCAGTAAGTTCAGTGGTTTTCTGAGTAGGCACTGATTGAGACTTTAGAAAACAAATATGCATGAGACAGAAGACAGTGTGTATAGTTAGAAAAAACTTAACATGGTTGCTTCAGTAAAGAGTTAAGAAACTAGAATGCCTCTTTTTCAGAGTTAAAGGACTTTTCAGAATAATAAGTTTCTTTGGTTGACCTTCTTTTAAAATTTCCTCTTTGCTTTTATTTTATGCTTACCGAATACTCTCCTTTTGTGTAGTCATCACTTTGCTTCAGACACCTTGGTCTGTAGTTGTGAAAAAGGGTTATTATGGTGGTCTTAATGGGGAAGTATTTTTGCAAAGAAATCACTTCTCTGCTACAGCTTTTCTGTTTTGTTTCTGTTTTGTCATGAACAAGCTAAACAATTTCCTCTGAGCAATTTGGGCCTCAGAATACTTACAGAGCTCTCTTTGGAAAAAGAAGAGTAACAGCCATGGATCAAAAGGAGAATGGTGTCTTGAAAAAAAAGATTGTGGGAAGCATTTTAATTTTTCAAGTATTGTGAAGTAAACCAAACTATATGAATAAGATGAACATTAAACTCTCTTTTTACTAGTCTTTAGTCTTTGTAGACATGCTATGGTGTCCATTACAATGTACTAATTATAATGAGGTAAGTTATGAAGAGATATTTTTTTATTATTGTTTACTGAGAATTCAAAAGTACTTTAAAAATGGCTCAATGAAAAAATAATGAATTATATTTACTGTAGAAGAGGAGCAAGGGGTAGCCAATTGCTGGACTTCTACAGAATTGCACTCAAAATCTTGAGCAGCAGATACAAGTCACATTTTGGGAGTTAGTTCCAGCTTACTGTTTCTACCATGAAAACAGGTCATAATAAATGAGTCAAAAATAGCTTAGGTACGCTAGGTCGTCATAAATTGCCATCCTTTGGCTCTGTTCTGTCTGAGCTTTACATGAAATACAGATCCTAATAAAAGATCATCATTTAGTGCTTTAATCAGTGGGGAGCTGGGAGTGAAGCAACCCGTCACATAATGAAGAGTGCCCTTGAGTTGCTTAAGCATGGACTGGGTGATGTGCTCCATATGTGGGAGCATGAGGGTGGAGAGAAGCAAGGTTTCTGTGAGGGAATGTGGAAACTCAGCATAGTGGAGAATCAGATGTCAGAAGTTGGTAGGAAAAGCTGAAGCTGTTATTTGCCTGTGGTGCCCACCTCTCCCCACCACGAACAATTCTCACACAGCCAAACTTGTCTATGCAAATGGTTCTGTGAGGCTGATGCTATCCTGTGCCTCTCTCTGCCCTTCCTTTACACCAGAAACATGAAATAGGTGAAGTTCTGGGAGCCATAAGTTCAGGTAGGACGTGCTCACTTTGAGAAGAAAGTATTTCTCAGATGAAGTAGGAATGGCTGTGAAACTAATAGTGTTCAAAACAAATTGAAATCATAACTCTTTGAATTTAGGCTCACAACATATCAGGGTCCTGGATCACTACTGATCAAGTGTATCAACTGTATCAAGGCAAGAAGTTTGCAGAATGAAAATGTATTTATTAGATACAGAGTAAAAGCCAATCTCCATTACAGATTCGACCATTCTCAGTATAAGGTTCTGCTTCTGAGGTTATGTGTGTCTCAAGGGCCTCTTGAAATAAGCACCCGTCTTAAATGAAGTTGCCCATTTGCTTGGTTCTGTAGAGTGTCTCACAAGTGACAGCTTACCAGATAAAGTGTCAAGATCCTTAACAACTGCTAGGCAGCCCTCTACTGTTTAGATTCTTGAAGACTGTAAAAGGATCAGCTGACCCTCATAGAAACATGAGTTTAATTGTTTCCAGGCTATACCTGTCCAGGCTTAGAAGACACTTCATTCAGGCTGGGATGTATACCGCCTCTTGCTTTGGTTTGGGATGTTAGTCACTTGGTGGAACTTTACGTATTGGCAAATTACTGAATGGGATTTTGAGTGCTTAAGTCAGGTATGTCATGAGCAGGAAACCTGAGATGATTTCCGAGAGCTATTTTTGAAAATGTTTTCCTCTGTTCCGGAGCCAGTCAGACATGAGGCCACCTCTTCCAGTTTTCTGTCAATACGGAGAGTTTGGTCAGGATGCAGATGGGTTAGTTGTGATGGCACCACTCCCATCTGAGAGGCAGCTTTCATTCAAGACTATGTCAGCTAACAATGCAGTCATCCCACATCTGCTTCTTTGCTTTTTGTCGTTGTGTTCCAACCTGGGCATAGCTTTTAGGACTGGTAAAGTACATGCAGTAAAACCTGGTAAGAAACCCAGTCGAGAAGAAACATCAGTTGAGAAGAAACACTTACTCTCTTGCACTTCTTAAGATTTTCTCTGTGGTGTGAAACAAAATACTTTTATGTGTTTTAAAACTTTGTTCATTTTGTTAATGTGTTTGCTTATGTGTACACTTAAGAAAATAAGTGGTGTTGGGGGGATACTCAGCAATAAACTGTTTTTTTGTGGAGAGCTTTTCTGGCTCTTACTTGTTACTGTGAGTTTTATCAATAGCTTGATGAGACAGCCAGTTTTGTTTGTTTGTTTTGCCTTCAGTTAATGATCATTTTCCACAATGGGATGTTAATTTGGTGTTGTCTTTCCTCACAGTATGGCTCTTTGAGCCAGTGGTCACCAGCTCTTTTCAGCTTTTGATGAAGATAGTGTTTTGATAGCTGTGTGCTCTGCCAGAAGTGTGAAAGATTCAGGTCCATGTGGGTGAGACATCTTGTTATAACATCTTGTGCTTTCCCTCTTCTCTTTCTAGGATTCTCCTCAGAATTCATCCCAGATTCCTACATCACTTGTCAGAAAATCAGCCTGCTGGTGTTTCATCTAATCTCTCATATTTCTAGAACTGGGACATCTCTGTACCTCTTGGACATCAAACACACTTTCTTTTTTTGATATTTATAAAGGTCATTCAGGAATGTTTCTTGTTTCTTCAGTGCAGTAGCTGTCTCTGTACAGACTGGCAGGGTGAACAGCAGGCTGTGAGGCAAGGGAGCTGGGCGTAAAGGCATAAGCCCTGTTGTCCACAGTGGGATCATTAAGGAATGTTTCCACTGCAGAAATAAAAAACGGAGTTTTATTTACATCTTAGTGAAAGTGGTGCTTTGGCTACAGGCCTGAGACAGCATTTGCAGTAGCTGTTGTGCAGTCCCATCTCTTACCCTGAGCACTGTGTTCATTCTTCCAAGGAACTTCTTTGGGCTGCAGTTGAGAGAGGTGTTTGCAGTAATCCCAGTGAATGTTCATACAAATATTCATTCAAAGGAAAAGAAGGACTGTATGCTTATAACTGGAGATTGGGAAGTGCAATCTATATGCATACCTCCATCATCTTGTTCTTAACCCCTTATTTGTGTTGTGAGATAGGCAGATGGGAGAGACGGTGTGCTTCACTCCTTCCACACTATGTTCAACCAACAAGAGGAGTGGACAGTCCGCTTTACTGGTATTCTTAAACTAAAAGTCTTTGCCCTTAAGTGCTTACATGATGCACTTCCAGACTATTATAATTTATCCAATCTCCAAAAGCTCTTGGGTCAAATATGTGCATCAGTAAACTCAAATAAAATAATTTCTGCTTAATATAGTAGTGATTGTGAAAAAAAATAAAAAGAGTAAGGGGACAGGATCAGAAAATGAGACCTAGTGTATTGAGATTCTTGGAATTAATCATAAAATGGTTTGAGTTGGAAGGGCCCTTAAAGCTCATCTAACTCCAACCCCCTGCCATGGACAAGGACACCTTCCACTAGTCCAGGTTTCTCAAAGACCGATCCAACCTGGCCTTGAATACAGCCAGGGATGGGGCAGCCACAACTTCTCTGGGCAACCTGTGCCAGGGCCTCACCACTGCCACAGCAAAAAACTTCTTCCTAATGTCTAACCTAAATTTAAATCTTGAGGGAACTGTGAAGATCTTAATATGTGGGGCAGGAGTGACCGAATAATGGTAGATAAAAAAATAATCCTAATAAGTGCAAAGTGACACTTCATCAGTGTAAGGAGCTTGAGGCACTCGTACTCCGAACTAAGGGCTCTGACTTGTGTTCTGGTGATGGAAAGAGCTATGGTAGTTCAAAACATAGACATGGCTTCCCCAGCTGTGTTCTCCGCTCTTCTACCACAGCCTTACATAAAGGGCAACAAGAATAAACACGTGGCTTTGTTTCACCTGCTGAAGGTGCGATTTTATAGCAGGGCTGAGCCAATTCAAGCGCAGGCTGCTGTTTGCAGAGCAAGTGCTTGGCCCCAGCCTGTACTTTCTTATCTACCACTTGCAGTGCAAGTCATCTGACTTCCTACAGGCAGTGGTTATGCAAGATAAAATAATATTTTAAACATGTATACATATGTATATAGTTTTGCAGGAATCATTTCCCACTGGCTTAAGTTTCTAAAGCTGCTCACTTCTGGGTGGATGGATGCCAACACCAAAGTGAGGAAAGCAATGGGAACATACAACTGGAAGGGACTTTCTTCTTTCATCCCTCTGTACCACAGGATTCACAGTTGATTGCTTTAGCCCAGGTTTGGGTGCTTGAGGTTAACACATGCATTCTGTAGAGTTGGTAGCCTTTGCTAGAGGAAGGGGTCAGATGGGGCAGGAGCCCATAAGCTCTGACCTGGGGTTTTCCACAGTTTTATCACACCAAGCCCTGATTTTAGTAACTGTAAGAACAGTCACAAGCTCTGCCCTGTGTACAAAGCTGTGCCATCTGAGACATCAGACTATAATAACAAATGGATAATCAGCTGTTTCTTAACTGGTATCACGATTTGCTGAGGATTTTGAGGGTGTTTTTGAAATAGGACAATGCTCTATTTTCACAATAATTTGGATACTTACCTCTGCATTGCAGTTGGGATGTGAAGTCTATCTGCAGTCACACCTCTCAGATAAGGCATACATGCATGCACAAAAAATACACAGTTGCTAACATTATTTAAGAGGATGAAAGCAATAGGAGGTAATTTGCCAAAAATTGTTGCCAGTGATTAAATCTATGTAGAAGCAAGATGGTAAACCTTTGAAGGGGCTTCCCTGAGATGAGCTGCCCCTTTCAAATTCAGAGTGCTGAGTGGCATTTGTAATTGCAGTCTGTCACCACTTTTCACACCCAATGTTTTTAATCGCTTTTATTAAGTGGAAAGTACAAAGCATGTCATTATTAGAGATTTGTGAACTAAATCTAATTATTCAAATTGGAAATGTGTTTTTATTTTTGGGGACAGCAACTGGTCTGCCCTGCAGCAGGATTAATCTCTGCTGTCAGTATTCTGTAAGCAGCTTGTGGAGGAAAACATTACATGTGTCTTTGCCAACTTGGCTAAATATTGCTAGCTATCTTAACTCCTTTTAAAGATAAATGAGCTGTAATTGGATTTCTGTACTGGATAATTTTAAACAAGGGCTATTAGAAGAAGCAGTAATTGTTATGAAGAAACTCCACAGTAGGCGTATTATTATGAGACATTGCATCTCTATGAGTGATTTAGTATTTGCCTATCAGAATCAGTAATGGAAAGAAACGTGCTTTGATGGGGCATTTCCCATTATTCTTATGTGTCAGGAAACAGAAATGATAATGAAGGTTGGGTTAAGTTGGCATGGGGGGCAGGTGATGCTACTGTGAGTTACTTTGAAACAGCATTGTGAACTTTTACAAATAAAATTGAAACATGAGGAAAGATAAATTGATGACTATCTTTTATATTTCTACAAAACTTCTAAAAATAAAAACAGACACTATTTTTATGTGCAGTAATATACTTTTAAGAATAAAATCCCATCCATGGTGAGGTTCACCTGCTCTGAGATGACATGTATTCCTCCAGGGTCTTGCTCACAGTACAGATTCATCAGTCACTGACCAAATCAAGACTCTCTTGGACAATACACTTTTTTATCTCTTTAATACAGCTGCAGTCCAAGGTCTGTTGCGTATAATAATTCACATGAATGAAACAATACACTATACATATACTTAAGATTGAATGTGCATTTATTACTCAGAGTAATTATGTATTGATTGTGCATACATTGATTAATTATACTATTGATTAGATAATGCATACATTGATTAATTATACTATTCATTAGATACACCTTGCTTAAGTATCATTCAGTATCTATACTGCAGAGGCACACGTTAATTAGTGGTTTCTGAATCACTATTCACAGAATAGTCATCCATCACTGGCTACTACAGTAGGTAAACATCATTATTGATAAGGTTACTTACGCAACTGCAAACATTTTGGTTCAAAGTACTCCTGATTTTATGATTTCTTATTGATAAAAGAGGTACTGCTGGTCTAAGCAAAGGTCACATAGCTAAGGTAAAATTTCCTTTATAGTTCTCTCCAGTTCTTTGTATGTCTTCCTGGTATGCCTGACATTCTTCTCCTCCCACTTGGCCACAGCTGTCGTCCCCTTGTGTGTGGAAGAGCCCTGTTGTGAGCAGTCGAGTTATATTGTCAGGTTATATGCAGTGTAAATCATGTTTCTTATTTGCTTAGACCTCTCAAGTTGGATAAAACTATGAAAAGCGAGTAGCAAAACCTTCTTCCACCAATGTGTCTGTGGTCAGTGAGGTACACTTGTTTCCTGTTTTTGATGGTGACTGGAAAGGGCACCATGTGAAAGAGCATTAGAATCAGATTTCTGAGAAGTAATTCAGAATTCAAGCTCCATCTTTATACACTGTTAATCACAGCTGTTTTGACAGAAGATGTAATAAGGGTTGCTCAGTCTTAGAAGAACCAATTAAAGACAAATACTACTTTTTTTCTTTTTTTCCTTTTTTGCTTTTTCTTTTTTTCCTTTTTTAAAAATTTCCTTTTTTTCCTTCTTTTTTTTTTCCTAAAGCTTTTGCTCTAGTTCTTGAGTTAAGAGTTAAAGAGGAAAGATCCTTCGTTTAGTGAAATTAATACAATACAATCTGTTGCCAGTAATTTTAGATGACTTGATTGTTTGTATTTTTTTTTCTCTCTGCAAAACTGAAATATTTTCTTCCAGATCACACTTTTTATACTGGCATACAGTGTGTTACCTTCTTGCAGGCCTCTTTACAGATGTTCTGTCTGTCATTTGTGTCAATTTTTGTCTGGAACAAAGCAACTAGGAGAGATCATGAGATTTTATTAAATTTTGGGGATATGGCTGTGAAGCTTTGCTCTCTATCCTTCTTTTAGCATCAGTAACATTATAATGTATCTGTCCTAGTAGCTAGCCCTGACACATTTAAAATAGTTGGTTTGTCCCCATCTGAGTGAATGAGGGACTAAGGTTCTGACGGGTGTTTGGGATGTTTTGAATAGCTGGCATTGTGAAGACCCTGTATTCATTTTTTAAAGAGCAAAAAAAGAGAATTGTTCCAGAGTTGCTTTTATAGTCTGGTAACTTGTCAGGATTCTTCAGCTGTTTCTTTTTGTCAAAAATGCCTCACACATGCGGCTGGCAGGGGTGCTTCATCTCTTCCTGTGCAACGAGGGACAATAATCTGACACTATTACTTCTAGACAGAATTGCTGTAACTTTCCACACTTAGAAGCTGTGATATTAAGGTTTCACCAAGTTCTTAGCCCCTTCATATCAGCAGCTGCTGATAAAACACTATCTGGCTGCTTTGTAGGCTAGTAAGTTGAGAATAATCAGTTTTCAGCATCTCTATATTTAAAGTAGGCTGCCTTGGAGTGTCTTCTGTTAACTGACCACAACTTCCCTCGAAAGTTACATGCCACAGGAAGGATGAAATTGCTAAGCCTAGCTTATTAGAGGGAGGAACACAGCTCTGGTGGTGCATGGTATAAGACACTGTCTACTTTTCTGGAGGGGCTAGGATAACCACAAATGTTGCTGCCTTCAGACCAGGTGCAAAACTTGCTTTTTTAGTTTAGCCCTTTGCACAACATCTGTCACAACTGAGGAAAAGAAAAGAGGAAGAGGATAAGCTCATATTTTTGCAGTGAGGAAAAATGAATTCAGCTTTTTGGAAAGAAATACAGGCCGTGTCTTGACCTTTCTTTATTTTAGGAGGATGCTAATGACAGCATTTTGATAAGGGCTTAAATAGAGCAATACACTAGAAGATTTTGAAGTTACATAATTTGCTAACTTTACTGCAAGGCCAATGAGTTTCATGTTGCTTCTTGTCTAACAAGTTTTGACCAAATTTGTTAATCGTAGAAGGATACAGATTGAAAGGAGCCTCTAGAGATCGTGTTGTCCAACCCTGGTAGTGCCAATTTAATCAGGGCTGTGTCCAGTCAAGTTTTAAATATCTCTAAGGATAGAGATTTCACAGGCTTTCTGTGCAAGCTTGCTGATGTCTGACTAAGCTCATGATGAAAACATGCTTCCTGATGTTTAATTGTTCCTTGCTACAACTTGTGCCTATTGCTGGGTGTTGCCATCTTTTCTGTATGCCTCCCTAGTAGGCTGTTGAAGACAGCAGTAACAACTCCTCAGCCTTCCCTCTACAGGCTGAACCACCTCACCTCTCTCAGCTGCTCCTCCTGTAATCCCGTCATCATTTTTGGTGGTCCTCTCTGGACTCGTTCCAGTGTGTCAGTATCTTTCTTGTACTGGGAAGCCCAAAACTGAGTACAGAACTCCAGGTACGATATCACAAGTGGAGGGGAAAGATTGCTTCCTTCAGCACTCTTTTGAACATGGTCCTGTATATGTTTGGCCATGAGGTCACACTGACTCCTCTCTAACTTTTTGTCTACCAGGAGCCTGGATTTTTTTGCCAACCTGCTTTCTAACCAGGTGGTACCCAGCCTGCACGGTTGTGTGGGGTTATTCCATCTTTGATGCAGGACTTTGCATTTGGCTTGGTGAACTTCATGACATTCCTGTGAGCTCATTTTTCGACCCCATTAAGATCCTGTTCTTCTTCATTTAATGCATCTGAGTGAGGTTATGCAAATTTGGCAGTCATGGGGCAAGATCCTAGTTTTGAGACTTAGCTGTATGCTCCTGTGATAGGAAAAGTAGATCAGGATGCTGTTGATCCCTGTGTATAGAGATACCTTGTTCTGCTCTGCAACCCGGCTCGAACACAGTTGGATTTCCATTCTTTCTTTGTACTTGCATTCTTTCCTTCCTCTATAATTTGGATAAAGTGGTGAGCAGCTTTGATCTGATTGTTCACAGGAGAAAAGACTAGATGACTTGAAGGAGATTTGATGCAGGTGTGCAAAATCACAAGTGATGTGGACAGATTAAATAGGCAGTTGCTGTGTTCACTCATTTCTAGTACAAGAAGCAGGGGACTTCAAATGAAACTAGCAGGTGTCACAAGCAAAAGAAGATGGCTGCAGACACCATGAGTAGTTAGTCTGTGGAACTTCTTGCTGCAAGGTGCTGCAGACACAGACATTTTGTTTGACTTCAAAAAAGGACCACACAGGCTGATGGAAGACAAACTGATTGAGGACTGCCATGTGCAGAGATGAGACACCCGCCTCAGGAAGTCTGAAGTTAGACATTGCAGGAAGCCAAACGAGTATTCTGAGAGGAAAACAATTGAGGAAATGTGTATGACCATTTACTACACAAGCAGCAATTCCCCTGTTTTAATTCAGAAAAGGATTGCAGCTTGCTTGAGTTTGTTTTGTTCCATAGCCTTAGCCTGTAACTTGGCCAAGAATGTATTAGGAAATATTCACTCTGATTTATTTGATGTTTTTCTAGTGATTCTTTACGTCCATTGACTTTATGTTGTGCCAGCATAGTGGGATATTGCTAAGATACAAACCTTAGTTTTTCTTGAGTTCTTCCCCTGCTCTGTACTACAGACATGGACATAGAAGGGACAGAGTACATTACTGCTTCTCAGTTTCTCCAAAACTGATCATGTAAGGCAAAGCTTCTCTTTCTGTTCAGCTGCACCCTATTTATTTTTCTTACGTTGCAGGCTGTCTGATTTTTTCCTTGGAGTCTATTCATTCCCTGCTTACCTGAAAACTTCTGAGTTTCAGAACAATATTATCTTTAATGCAACATCTGTTTTAAAAATACAAACCCCTCCATTTTTTTTCTTTATACTAATGATCTTCCTGGTTTAAGAGGATGGAAGGATGGTTTAAGTCATTAACTGCCTTCAGGAATCCTGTTATTTGTGGTAGCATGTTACCGCTTTCAGGTAGGCTTCAATATCTTTGAGCCCAATGTGGCTGAGGTGACCCATCTGAGCACTTGCAGTAGTAGCCGTTAGTTTTGCATTCTCATCAAAAGAAAATGTGAAAGCAGTAAATGCTCTTTTGCTGAAAATGCATGTCTTTTGATCCTTCACACAATGTACCTTCACTTGGTTGTGTGTTCAACAGCAGCTGTCTATACAACTTTCTTTTCTGGATTTGGACAAAGGCAGCCAAAATCGACCATTTGGCCCCCATCATCATTTTTATTGTTATGTGCTCTGTCACATTCCCTGCCAGATAAGATTTCAGAGAGATGTCAGCAGTGGACACGTAGTCTAGTTGGAGTCTTCTTAGCACTTGCCCTAACCCTACACTTCGAACTTTGGAATGAAGATATTCTATTGTTTCATCATGAATACAGTTTTTTAAGATCCTGACTGGACTTCACCTTCCAAATAGAATCCAGTTTCTCCAGAGAACTTTAGTCAGATCCTCATAATGATCAAGCCATTTGAAACTGCTGCTACTTGTCAGCTGCTTTATTTATTTGTGAAAAGAGTGAAGAGAGCTCCAGATCTGTATGAGCATTTCCCAGCCTTTCACTTAGAAGGGAGCATTTCCTAGAATGCATCAAAAGCTTTTACCAAAGCAAAAGCTCATTTTCTTCTGCAAAGCTAATACTGATTCAGGCACGTGTTGCGTGGCATGGCATGCTCATGTCTTTCAAGGCAGACACATCTATTATATATATTCAGTGGTGGAGAGGAAAAGAGATACCAGATATGTGTGTACTACCCCCTTTCTTCAAGCCTGTGCAGCATGGAGGAGGAGAGGGACCTGCTGTGTGCCATTACAGGTAGCTGCCATTGTAAAACTATTCCGACAAACAGTACTGGGGGAAGAGTAGAATAAATGGATAAGGGCATCTGGAAGTAAACTAGGCGTTTGAGAACAGCTCAAAGTTTTCAGTATTACTGCTCTTCCTTGCTCCAACAGAGCAGCTTGTTATCATCTCTCTGCTGATGGCCACCAGCCCCACAGCACAGCTGGGAGAAGAAACAGGACAGGTGCTGTCTAAACTTCAGTGCAGTGTCCCAGGCCAGCTGAAACCACCACTGCTACTTTGGGCAGTTTCAGATAAGCACACAGAAAAAGAGTCTCCTCATTGATACGAGTGTGCATGAGCTGTCAGCCTGTGCCGACAAGTAGCGAGGGGAAGCAGTAGCATCAGCTGCCACAGCTATAAATTGTCACTGTCTGTCTTTCTGTGGCTATAGGACACTTGTCAGGAAGCTGAGCTTATCTTAGCTTTTAAAGGTTTTATTTTATTTGTTTTTTCAGCATTTGAGAAATACTAAAATAAGGAGGGGAAAAGATAACCTTTCTTAAACCCAACGGGACCAACACTCTAAAGTGTATTAAAGCACAGCAGTGTTTTGACGTAAAGTTAGATGTTTGAGAATGTTGAAGTGATTTAGAAAGAATGTCTAAGATTGAAAATAGCAGAATTTCTAATGTGAGAAAATGGGGAGAGGGAAAGATTTTCAATACAGATCTTCACTTTGTTTCCACTTAGAAAAGAATAGATGTCTTCATTATGTGGTGCTGTAATACGTATGTAAAAAAGTCTTCTTGCCTTTAATGTTTTATAATCACAGAGGAAACGCATACTAAAAATAAAAAAAAAAACCCAGACATTAGTAAAATAAAATGAACATGTACTGTTGTGATGTTAATAATACATATATTTTTATTTTTACAGCTTCTAGGTATTCATGAATGATCTGTCTGTGGCTTTATCAGGTTATCATTTGCTTAGTCTGATAGAAACAAATTCTTAAATAATATTTAAAAATAGTTTATTAAAAAAGCTGACAAGAACAGAACTGCTATAGCATACAGGATTAACTTCTGTTAAAAATTGTTTTCCTGTAGCTGCATAGTGTCTTTTGTAACGAGAAACTCAATTTTGACAAAGTGATATGAAATACAGGGTCTTTTGCATTTTCTTTCCCGTAAGAAAGTAATTGTTAATTGAATGTTTCCTTGCTCCTGTTCAGATATGACCTTTCCATGTTTGCAGGTAGGCGGAGGTCAACACGTGAGGAAGGAAGGAGTCACAAAGATGACAAATGTAACTATGTTTGTTTGACTTCCAGTACAGCGTCAATGCCAAAGAGATACAGCTGCAATAAATAACATTTATTCTGACATCTGGCAGAGCTTTTAGCAGTAATTACCAGGTAGTCTTTAATTTTCCTTTTCCATCACAACCTCATGGTGCAATTACCAAGTTGTGTTGGCAGGTGAAGGTTTATTAAATAAAGATAGAAATCAAAAGAAAAGACAGAGGGCCAGCAATAAAGTAGGGAAGGAAACGGAGACGTGACGGAAGGGCACGACAGCAGAAACCCAGGGCTTGCATCCTGGATACTCAACTGGTGTTGAGCCTATTCCAGCAGGATATGTTTAAGTCATTTGGTGTCTTTCTTGGCCCAGTTTCAGTGTGCCCAAAGGGATCCCAGATATGCTGTATGAAGGTATGATGAGAAAGCTTGTTCTTTCCCAGCCAGTCCCTGCTGTTCTCATTTATTGAGAGGTGACCATCTCACATCATCAGAATTAACACATTCATTTTCTTTTTATTGGCTTCAACTGAACATTTATTTCTGTTTCTAAAGCATTTGTCTTGTGTCCATGTCTGACTTGAGCAGAAGTTCTAAAGAACCCTGTATCACTGCTCTTTTAACTGAAACAGCGTGGTTTTCAAGAGACTTTTTGAAGTCTCTTGCTTCAACTTATCTTTTGTGTTTATAAATAATTTATATACAACCAGATTAGAGACTTTATATAATACACACTAAAAGAAATGTTCTCCTTAAGGAAAAGGAGTAAAGAGATAATACACCTTGCAAAGATGAGTGATTTAACGTATGGGAGATACTCAGTGTTGGGGGAAACCAAACAGCTCATCAATTTTTCATGTATTACATCTGACAATGTTATCTATGTGAATTGTCCAGTAAGACAGTGCTCCAAATACTAGAAGATCAGTGTCACCTCCAAATTAAGCATTTGTGATAGTTAAATATACACAGAAATTGTCCATTTTATCTCAAAGTTTGGTTTCTTTTGGTTGTGTGACTTGGGTAACAAAACCACTGCTGTAAGTGGAGCTCAGGTAGAGCTCTTGCAATTTTCAGGTGATCTGGTTGTAGTCAGTTTGAGTTGTAAGCTATTTGTGTTTAAACTGTTCTCAAACACCCAAACTGTGAATTGAGTCTTTGCTTGAGTTAGTAACATCCAGGCATACGTATGTGCCGTACGGAATTTGAACATTCACAGGAGTGCATATTTCCTGGAAAAAATGAGATCAGTCAAAATGATACAGCTAGGAAATGATAATGCTGAGTTTCCCTGCTGTCCTGTGACCATTCTTTCTCAGTCTAGCATCACTCCTTGATTTCCTGACATCCCGAGAAACAGAATCTTACTTAAGCTGCTGTACAGGGAGCACTAACAGTTTTTACAGTAGGTTTTACCCTGTTTTTTTAAGCTTGCTCCACTGCAGTACAGACTTTATTTTTCAGGTAGCTTTCCATTGGAAGATTTTGCAAGTACCATCATTTGCGTTTCTCCCATGTCACGTGAGCTTTCTTCATGGTGTGACCTGACAGCACTTGAAATTGATACACTCACTTGCCGTCTCAGTATTTTCAGTACAGTTCTCTTGTATCCTTTGCATGCAAAGAAATAGATGAAAGGATCTAGGCAGCAGTTAAAGTTCATCAGAAACACGGTATAATGGAGTGACTTCTGAAAAATTTTGTTTTCAGTGCACGAGGGTTCTTTCTGAAGCTTCTTAATCATGTGTTGTATGATTGCAACGTGATAAGGGGTAAAGCAGATGATGAACACTATAATTACAAATATGATTGTATTGATGGCTTTTTTGTTTATCCCTGATTTTTCAGTCAGTGGATTTTCCTTGGCTGTTTGAAACAGTTTGCAGCTAATCTGAGAGTAACAAAATAGTATAATCCCCAGGGGAATAAGGTACCCTACTAAGCAGGCAGCAAGAAGTATAAATGGTAGATGTGCTATTTTTTCAAAGTTTGGATATTCCATACACGTAGTCCTTTCTTTTTCTTCCTGTGACATGGGTTGTATCAGTAATGGGAAAGTTTGACTAAATACAAGAAACCAGATAAAGACACAAATGCCCTTGGCATATTTAATCCTTCTGATCTTGTATCGGAAGGGGTGTACAACAGCAAAAAACCTGTCAATGCTCAAGCATGTCATAAAGTTTACACCTGCATAGGTGTTGACATAGAACAAGAGAGCAGTTATTCGACATAATGCTTCTCCAAATGGCCAGTGAAATCCCAGGGCGTAGTAGGCTATCCTTGTGGGCAAGGCAATACAGAACAGGAGATCAGAGAAGACAAGGTTTGTTGAATAGAGGGTTGTAGAGTTGATCTTCTTTCTGTTTTTAAAAATGACAGTGAGGGCAATGGCATTTCCAAGCACCCCAAGAATTAAGATGGAGCTGTAGAAGACAGGCAGTAGTATCCGTGCGGTATCTTTGTGCTCGTATAAATCACAAGTGGAATTGCTTATCTGAGAAACTGTGAAAGTGTCCATTTCTGTAACTGCTGTTGTTCCAGGAAGCTCAGTAGACCTAACATAAAAAAAGAAAAAAAAAAGGGATCATTTTGTAATAAATGTAGATAAATTTATTCTGCATAACAATGGCCAACTTCTGTTGCAAAAAGCAAGACTGGAGAAAACGGAAATGAAATTTCATTATGATGAAATACTTTCCAAGCCTTCTTCCAAAAACAAGCAAAGAAAAAGATGGCTCTTCTGTTTTGATCCCAATTCCTCCTTTCTTGAAAAAAATCAGACAGGAGGCAAAATAATAAACCAGGGATGTAATGTATTTGGAAAGTGAAGTTTATAGATGATCAGGAAGGTGAAAGACTGTTAAAAGCAATCTCAGGAGAAAAAGGTGTCTGAAGAAACCATGTGATAAAGGGTCATATGAAGTTACCAAGGGTCAAACAAGCAGGCAAAATCTTCTAAATACATTTCAGTTTGGGTTTAGGGATTTTTTGTTTCTAAAAATTCACATTGTCACGGTTTAGCTTGTTTAGGGAAACTTAATTTTTTCAGCATTGTTATCATATTTGCATTATAATTATTCAGCTTGTTTTATACTAGTTTTAAGGATTGGCTTTTGGAAGCTAATTCAAATATTGTTACATAAATTCTTAAGACTAGTACTTTAGTCACTTTTCAATGGTTCTGCAAAAGAGAGACAACCCACTGAAATATTTTACATGTTGTCAATTTAGTAGATTTCAGAAATTGTTTAACCTACACAGTCAGAAGTAGCGTGGAAGAGCTGCAGAGGGTCAGTGATTTAGGGGACTAAAAGTGATCCAACAGAATTTCAGAAATGGGAAGGAGCCCATCCTGTGGATGGTGCTTCCCATGCAGAATATTTCTTAGGTGTGTTGTTACCTGACAATTGCATAGTCTAAGTATAAATGTCAGAAAGGATGAGGCATCTAACGTTACTTCTCTAGCAGCTGTTCTGCAAAATGGTGCCTCTTTATGTATCTAAACAGCAGTCAAAACGAGATTGCTTCTGCTTTAATGTAGAATACTATCTGGAGATAAAAGCTGTTGTAACCTGAGTGTTAAGTCTGTCTGGTACCTTTAACTGAAATGTCTAGGTTATTTCTGAGGATCTGCCTTTCAGCACACCATATTTACGAACAACTGTAACAATATTGCCTGTTGTACCTTAAAACAGTCTTTCTGGAAAATACGTCTACATTTTAAGGGGTTTAAGCTATGCATTTTAGAATGTTTTAATTATCATTTTATTTGAAAGCATTATAAGGTTAGTATCTTCTTTCATGTTTTGAGGAGGTTGTCCTGCTTATTTCAGGTTGTTCACAATTTATGTATCTCCAACACATGCAGTATTATAAACCAGTCTGATCAGGCTTCTGGCTAGGTTAGTAGGGCTGAATAAAGTCCTCTATGAACAGTAAAACTGCAGATAGTGGATCTTGTGTATTAAAATACATAAATGAGTCATATTACATGTAAGCGAGTTATATTACATACGTTTAAGGAAGAAATTAAGTCTATGTTTGCTGTGGTTGCACAGGCAGTAGGAAAGATGGGTGATTTCTGACTGATGTACGGTGTTCTGATTCTTAGAAACCTATAAAGGATGTACCATGTGTCAAGAGGTGGAAAAACTGCATTCAGGGTTAGAAGTCAAATCTGAAGTGGGAGTTTTGTGGTTTGAATAATGGAATTAAGCTGGTGAATAGCAAGTCCAGCCCTAGTGCAGATTTAAGAATGTCTGTAATTTTATATTAGTTATTTCTTCATCATTCTCAGTTTCTTGGTGTTAGTGTGTTTGATGATTGGTTAATACAGTAGTTATTACCCTGAGGATAGTTCTGGTATACTTTTCTCCTGATTTTGCTTTTCCCTTATAGAAGTGTGTAGGATGGCTTTTGTTTTACGTAAGTGTAACAGACTGCTTTTTTGCAGAAAATGGTGTGGGTTTCTATAGGCACCTGGATAAGTCAGTGAGGTATTTTGTTTTGTTTCTTGTATTTAAATACTTCTGATTACTTGTTCACACTCCCAGCATGACATCTATCTTCTACTCATTTCTTCCTTGAAATTTAGGTAAAATTAAACATATGTGAGGAAGAAATAATCTAAGATTTATGATAAACAGGTCTATTGCAGTAGCTAGCTACTGCATCATTTTCATTGTAAAGTTTTAATAGTTTTGGTCCATAAATAATGTGCATAATTGTCACAGCCATTCATAGGTTTTTCTATAAATGCTTGTAAAATGTGCAATATCTATTATTGTAGAAACTCGTTTAACTCTGATTTAGACAAAATTACAAAATTTCAGTGAAATATATATATATTTTACATCAAGAGTAGAGTTTTGTAGAATGCATGTTACTATGAAGTCAGATCTTTAACATAATAAATTAACCTAGAACTTCTTGTTGCTCAAAATAGGATATTCACACTTGCATAAAACCATGGCTGTATTGAGGAGGAGTCTTAGATGTGATCGAGTTTGTCTATCCAGATTGATAGCATGAATATACATGAGGAGCAGTTCCATGGCAGGACAAATTGGCCAGATAAGCAAGCTGGAGGACCCATAGCTCATAGGCCTTCCAGGGCAGCATGCATGTCAGCTAAGCTGTGCTCCTTGACAGAGGATGTCAGCAGGCTCTTTTGCCTGCTGTTGGAGTCAGCCCAGGGTGGGAAAAGTCTTCTTTTTGATCCTCTGTTATCCCCCAAATATTTTGGCTGTTAATGTAGGGAGCACATTTTATAATACCTTGCTATTATTTTCTCTATATGTAGCTATGTTTGGGGATTTTGAGCAGTCACCATGGTGTCTAGGTGTTACATTACCTGAATATATTTAATTAAAAAAAAAAACCCGCACTGAAATACTGTATCTAGTTTGGGGCCCAAACAGAAAATAAATTTGCTACCAACTCTCAACCTAATGAGCATCATCTGAGCTATGGTAACTTCTTTGTATATCTGAGCTGTTATTGTTGGATGAATTCCATTCAGCTCAGCAGGTATTTCACCTTTTCTTGCTGATCTTGAGCAGGACTGCATTAAAAAAACATAACTTCTTCCTGAAAGGGATCTAGGCTATTAAGTATGTCAAGATTATTATTTTTCTTTAATCCTATTCTCTGTGTCAGGTTACTGTTTATTTATTGGCAGCAATCCTTAGTGATCAGCTTATTAGATAGACAGCATATGACATCTTCCATGGAATGTATCAAAGCAACAGCAGGCCCATTTTGCCTCCTTTCTGTGGGTTTTGCATTCTTGGAATAAAAATGGAGAATGTTAGCTCCATATTGCTCCAAATCTCAGACTAGCTGGAGTTGGGTTTAATGAGCTGTGTGCCTGACTACTTCATGAAAACATGGACATTTACTGTCCCGAATCCAGATGCACCATTGAAGCTGCCCTCTAGAATCCATGCCAAAATGTTTGTTTTTCTAGGTTGTTGGATTAAATAACCCTCCCCAGTGTTTTTCTGAGTTTATTAATGATAATGTTTTGAAATATATACTTGAAATTAATTTACCCTACCAATTTAATTATTTAGAAAACATTGCCACGGGTTTTGGCATAGAGGCACATGCAGAATTTTAAGGCATGAAGTATTTAATATTCCTGTCTTTATATCAGTATTGTAAAGAAGGTTGTTCAGATTTTCATGTTTCCTGAATCTGCAAATTCATGATAGGGACACAGGCCACTTACTTACTCACTCATTTAATGTGACCTCCTGTATAATCCAAGTTATGTTGTTATTTTATTTATTTGTGTAGGGATTCTACTAACTTTTCATTTAAAGTTATTTTTGGAAATTGCTGGCTGGCCTTGAGTTGGAGAACTGAAGAGAAAGCATATTAGCCATTTGTACTGTTTTGGTCAGTCATCCTCTCTGTTAAAAAATGCGGGTGTCTGATTTGAATTTCTTTAAAATTAATTTGCAATTGCTGGTTTTGTTGAGCCTTTCCCCTTTATACAATCTCATGGGTTTGGCAATTCAAGGTGAACTTTTCAAATGTCTTACCACAGGTGCTGTGATGTCTGCTCTAACCCCACCTTAGTTCCACACATGAAATGGAGTTCCAGATGTCTTTTCACATCAGTGTGCCTGGAAGCTTACTAACTGCTTTTTCTGCTCAGTTGATTGGGTATCAAAATAGAATTGTATGGCATTGCACTGGGAATTTGTGTAGTTCACTGTGATCCCAGAGTACTTCTCAGATTTACTGTGTCCTAGGATGTCTCCAGTCTAGTGGCATGGCCATTGCTCTCTGCTTCTACCTGGAAAGACCTTATGCCTCAGAGTTTAAAATTAATTTTAATGTTATGCCTAGGCTTACAACCAGGGAAGCTTGTTCTGTATTGTTCTCTCACTTGCCATTTTCAAATCTTAGCATTGTATCTGCTTTCTGAGCACCAATGGAAAAAAAGGGTTTCTTCAGCCAATTACCCTATGAGATTTGTTACTTAGGCACCTTTTCATCTATCCTCTGTGCTTTCTTGGTGTTTCACAGCAACAGGGGTCTGAATCTGAGTCCTTTCCCACCCAAAAATATCCACTCGGGAAAAATCACAGTACCATGTCAAGCTGCTTACAGAATCTAGCATGTCTGAAATCTGTGCAGGTGTCTTTCTAAGGAATTCCTTAATCTCATCAAAGAAGAAAAATAAGTTGATTTAGGAGGCTGGTTTTCTGTGAAAATGTTTGACTGGAATTATTCATTTGTTTTCCCTTACACTGCAGTACACAAGAGCCTAATTCAGAGTAGAGTCCCCACTGCAAAAGGTGTTTGTGGTAACTCCAGTCTGGAAGTCCTACATAATCCAAAATCCTGCTTCATATTGGTGCTCATGTATGATGAGCTTTATATGTAGTATTGTAACATTACGTACTTATAACTGTTAACAAGCATAGACTTAGACTATGAGCCAGCAGTTGCAGTGTTGCCATTTTAGGTTACACAGGTTTGGATTATGTGCAAGCAGTGATACAAAGCTCTCTCTGTATGCTATAAATGAGTTTTCCTGTTCTGATCTCCTGCTTTTGCTGAAGGAGCACCATCTGTTTTCAGCAGAACAAGGAACATGTAGAAGGCCTTAACTGTGTTTTGTAATCTAATGTGTGATTTGTCTGTCTCTCTTCATAATTTTCATTCTTTGAAGATGAATCCCTGGTCCGTCTGTCCGGTACCTATTTTGAGAGGGATACTAATTAAATTCTTGGAAAGGCACATCAGATCGTTAGAAAGATCTCTTCTGACAACACAGAGTATGGTTTAGTCACTTTGAGATGGACAATATTTCTTTAACAAACAGTATTGGGGAATAATGCTCTTCATATATGCGTATAATATAAATGATTTAAGAGGAATGGTTGGGAAGGGGATTTCCCTTTTCCTACAATGCCTGACCTGAGGATTTACAGTCCTCTATAGGTGTAACCTATATAAGTTTTAGAGAGCTTAAAGCCATTTTCCAGAAGACAGGAAATATGCAGTGCTATGGTTACGTAGGTTTAATTTTTTCCTTAATCTCTAAACCTTATTGTTTTCTGTTGACCAATCATATTTACTGTTTGAATTTCTAATTTACCATACAAGTCATCTTCATTGTAGAGTGTTTCCTCTGTGAAAAAGCCTTGACTCAACTAAGTTATATATGTTTAAAAGCGTGCATGTTAAGTTGCATAGTAGAATGCTTTGTTATGTAGAAAGAAGATACACCTAAGGTAACTGTATCTATGTGTATGTATTGACAGCTTGGAAACTACACGTGGTGTAATAAAAGCTGAGGCAAGAGACAGGCATCTCCTAAAACTTCCTGTTTCTTCCTAATACTTTAACACTGATAGTGCATTATGTTAATTTACTTTTTCTTTTCAAAAGCTGTTGAATTTTTTGTCCTAAATGACAATAAGTAGGCCTGGTGACCTTAAGACTGAATCCTTGGGTCACAACCCACAGCTAATTTCGGTGAGATAGTTTCCAGGCAGGTGCTCAGGTGCTTTTACTCTTTCTTTCAAGTGTTCAAGGTCAGGTTGGATGGGGCTTGGAGCAACCTGGTCTAGTGGGAGGTGTTCCTGCCTGTGGTAGGGGGTTTGGAACTAGATGATCTTAATGGTCAAATCCAAACCAAACCATTTGCTGAGTCTGAGTCCCTTCCAACCCAAACCGTTCTATGATTCTATGATTGTTGGTATAGACACAAATATGTTGGAATACTAAAGGCAAATTTGTTAAGCCACGTGTCAAGGAATCCCAAGTATGCATTTCGTGAATGAAATTGTCTTAATGATGGCTGTGAAGAATTATAATATTCTTTAAGTGCGTAACAGAATATGCAGATACAAACACTGTGGGATCTTTGTGGCCCTACTTTTGTCTATTGCTATAGATTTTGCAAAGTTCTGTGATGATTATATTTGGCACTCAAGACTAATAGAAAATACAGTAAGTGAAATGGAAGAAGTTGAATTGAAATGCTGCATAACTGGTTAAAGAAGTGGAAGTAGTTTGAAATGTACATCTTGCTCTTATCTGTTGGATCTCTTTTTCCAAATGTGATGCATTTTATGAAAAGCGTGCTATCTGACATAGATCATCTCTGCCAAAGATGCATGTTAATGTGAAGAGCTGTACTGATGCTGAGATGATTAACCTCCCTTCAGTTTATTTGCCTAAGTATACTAAAAGTTAAAAGGAGAGAGCCTAAAATACAGCGAAGAAACAAAATAAAAACCTGAGCCACTGCCAATTGTATTTCTGCAAGCAGAAGGAAAAAGGGGTCAGATAACAATTTATATTTTAGTACTGGAAAACATGCACACCTCTTACATGTTTTTTGGTTTGTTTTTTCTATTTTTTTTCTGGGTGATGTGGAACATGTACAGGTACAGTCTTTAATTTGGGGGATTATAACTTCAGAACTGTATCTTAAATTTATTGTTCATCACATGTATACATAGACCTCGGTCTTTCAAACAGAAAGGGATGAGATTTGAGCTCCTTGCCAGGTAGGTATTCGGCTCCCTAGTATCTTCAGGAGGAGCCATGAAAATGTTATTCCATACTTAAAATGTGTTCTGTACTCAAAGGCATGCATGCCATCTCTTTTTTTTAAGATAAATGATAGTTGAGTTATTGTCTGTTGAACCATCTATCTTGTTTTGGCAGTATAATAGGAAAAATTGATCCTTTTCAGTTGGGAAGGTGTATAAATATCATATCACTTGTAATATTTCTTTAGGTTTGTGCCATGAGGATCAGTAATAAGGAGAAAGATATTTGGTGATTATGATTCAGAAAAAGAATTCCTTCTAACAAACTTTGAAAGCAGTGCATATCAGAAGGTAAAAGGAATTGGCTCATAAAACACTGAATTCTTAAAATATTTTGTTGCAATGTTTAAACATGAGAAGAGTGACTGAGGAGTTCTTGAGCTGAAAATAAAAGCTGTTTCATAGACAAAGAGGAAACTAAGCAGTAACAGTCAGAGTATGGATTTGTTTTAAGGCTCTCTCCTACTATTAAAGTATTCTTGAGGTTCAGTGAATGACTTAAGAACTGCAGCACTTCCCTTAGTACTTGTACAGTAGTTATTTCTGCATAATTTAAATTTCTATTGCTAAAAGCCAGTGCAGTATCAAATGTTTCTCTGTGATCATCAAAAGACTGTATTATAAGAAAGGGCTTGAAATAACTTGTTGATGCTGTGGGTCAGCGGATCCTTTAGATTAAAATTAACTGGCAGCATGTTAATATGTGAACATAAAATATTACAAATTTTCTTCAACAAGCTTTGTCTCTCCCATCCAAAGATCATTTATCCTTCCTACCACATTAAAATACTTCAGTAAAAAAAATAATTGAAAATAAAAGTTAATTCTTTTCTGTACTTACATATCTGTAGCTTCTTGGATCCTCTGAGCAGCTGAGGGCATTAACAGGATGGCTTGACTGCGAAAGTTTGCCCTTGCACATTGTTTTCAAGAGTGATTACGTGAATCTCTTTAGTGGGAGGGGTAGGTTTTTTCAAGTGCTTAAAAAAAAACCCCTTGTTTGTATGCTGGTGTTGATTTGCTGCCTACAGTTTTATGGGATGTGAAAGCATCTATTTTTAATCCTTTTACAATTAGTCTGTTCAAAGAGAGTAATTGGAAACAACCCTCCGGCCTTCTCCCTGAGGTTACACGTTAGTGACTTTCATATAAGGGACTTTACCCAGAGGTTTATGGACTAAAATCCCCAAGTGAAAACTTTGTATGCTGTTTGCATTTTAAAATAACTTAAATTTAGTTTGTGGCAAAGAGCTGTATGATCACTACACGCTTTAAAACTGCTGCTTACTGATTAGATCTGACACAGCACAAGAAAACCTCAGAACTGAGGCATCCTGAGATGCTGTGTAAAAACAGATGTCTCATACAGCCCATGTACATTCCCAACACTTAGTATCATAATGATGAGGCTTTACAGAAATGCCCTTTGAAAATATATGAAGGAGTTGAAGAAATCTGTTGTTTTCAGAGATTAATGAGGCTGTGTGCCTTTGTAAGCTGTTTATTGCATTTTGAACAAGGATAATAATACTACACATGAAAGGTAAATACATTAAAAATAAAAAGCTTTTTAAACACAAATCTCGTTCCTCTAAAATGATCTTGATAAGAATGGTAGGCTAGGGAATAAGGAAGGAATGGGATATCAAACTGTGAGGTAACCTGTTGTTACTTGGAATAACCTTGTTTCTGAGTAAAGGACATTGATCTGAGGGTTAAATTATGTGTCAGTTAAGAGGGTTTTGGAGATCAGCGATAGAGGGGAAAATCCTGTCACTTGCTGTTAGAGTCTGTGGTTGAGTTACCTGGGATTTTCCCCAAAAACTCATACTGATAGTTCATAACTGCAAAGGACTTTATCTTATTTATCTTACCTCATTTAGTGGCCTGATTTTAAAGAACCAGCAAGTAGGCACGATGGTGTTCTTTTTGGCATGTCCAACCCATGCAGACGGTGGAATGCCTCTTTGGAAATGTTAGGGTTGCGTTCATGGCACAAGTGTTTGCTGATATTGTAGTGTTGGAGATGTGCAGAGATACAATCTTGACTTATGTGTCCATCTCATCAGAAAGTCTAAATGCAAATCTAATGACAGAGCTAAACTTTACTAAATGCACCTTGTCTTATGGAAAATGATTTTGCCATACAGAATGAAGTAGAGCCTTGTGAGCTACACTTGTGCCTACTTGGAGCATTTGGTTGGCACTCTACACTGATTTTTCTTGTGCTGAACTCCCAGGGCAGACATGGCTCGAGTCTCCTTAGATGCCAGGGATCTGAAGGGCTCAATCTAGGGATTTCAGCTCCTCAGTTTTTATGCGGCATTTATTTTTTAACAGCAGATTCAGAAAGTCTTTGAATTAACTTACTGGTCTTATTCTGGACTTTTTCCTGTCTTGTTTTGGAATTAGTTTTTAGCTATTCAGCTTCATCACAGAGTAGGATCTCTTTAAATGAAGTAATAGGAATTAAAGACAGATTGAAGGTTAATTGCACAGGGAGCTTGCTTCATACACACATGAAGCAGCACTGCAATGTGGTTCCCTGTCCAGCAGCAAAAAAAACAGTAGAAATAGGAAATTTTGAGATACACAGGCATGTAGTAGTCTTCGCTCAAGGGTGGCTGACATTAGTACCACAGCTTCATATTAAAGGAAGTGTTTGTTTCAAAATAGTCTTACCCTTATGAAATAATGCCAGTATGTATTTCCTGCTCTGATCTGATAAAATATTGCCTGTCTTTGATGAAGATACATTACTAGACTATACCCTTTGAGTCACACTGATGTATTAGCTACCAATCCAGCCTAGCATGATGTGATGTTAATTGCTCAAGCTAAGTGATACAGGTTGCATTGTTTCACTCCCTTCATTGTTTCACTCCTTCTGGCTATTTGTTTTCTGTTATTACACAGCTGCTGTTTCTCCAGTATCTGTGTGACTGATTTGAACATTTAAATCAAGAAATGGTGTGTATCAACAAGTGTGATATGTGTTTGGGTTTACTGTTTGTGTACAAAAGCTTACTATTTTGCTTTTGGCAGGCAAGGAGAGTAACATGTAAATTAATATACTAATTTGTTACTTTCAGAGATGTGCAGTTAATATTTTGACCAGTATGTTATGATGCCTGTGATGATGTATTTTCTGTCTGCTTGCTTAGTCCCTACTCTAGCTGAGTACTGGGTTTAGCTTTGCAATTTCATGTCTAGAGAGCTACTTACCCAGCGGAAGAAATAACTTTTGAATTACACAGGGTGTTTATGGATCAAGCAACACATGAATCCAGCTAGACTCTTTCTTAACTGCAAAACTGCCTTTTCTTCCAAAACCAACTGCTTTGGTTTTCTGGAAGACAGGTCAAGTGTCAAGAACTAACCTGTAGCTGAATCCTGTCTGGTGGTTTTGTGGACAAGCATGATTTCTCAAGCAGCTTGAGTTAGAGGAACAGTAAATGATGACTCACCAGCGAGTCATGGTAACTCTGCAGAGGCCAAATAAAATGTATTACATTAATCTGGATGAAGAAGAATAAATTAAGCACCTAATCACAGATTAATTTAGGACACTAAAAATTTCAATACAGCTGTTGAACTGTACCTCCTCAACAAAATACTCCACCATCTAAGTCCCTGCAATGTTTCCTCATACCTTCACATGTCTTCTGCCCAGCTCCAATTTCTGTGCCAGATTTAGCAAAGTATGGGATTCACTGGAAGCCCCTGCCTCTTAGAAAGGTGAAAGCTCCTCTCTGGTTTAGTTAATATGATCAGTCATGAAAGCAAAAAACTACCTGGTAAGCTGTCACCATCAATCACTTGCTGCAGGCATTTGATACAGAGCAGCAACTGTCCGTGGGTAAGCATGGGTAACTAGCTCTGTAACACCTACTAAATGTTAAAAACTTACCAGTTAAGGATAAGCAGTTGTCCTTGTGATACTGTACTCATTTGTAGACCAGGATTTGGCCAACCCTTCCTATACCACTCCATTGGTTTCATCTGTATCTCCATACTTCAGCCTTCACATGAATGGCAGCCTGCTAATCATACATTAAATAAAGGACAGAGGCCTAAAATTAAAAAGAAAAAATCATCTTCATAGTGCTGTAAGCTAGATGATTCTTTGATGGTCTGCAGTACTTGTTTGCCTGAAGACAGTATGTTGTGAATGCCTGACTGAAGAAATTTTACATTTTATATTGCAGTAGGCTGGTAGAATGGAAATGGTCAAGTACCATAAGCCAGCTTTGCACAACAGAGTTTGAGGGGAGATAGGATTAATTAATCTTTTTAGAAAAAGCTAAAGAATAATGATTACGTATGTTAGCATCTTATTAATGATGAATAAATTTAAACTGAAATTGGAAGAAAGATTCTAGCAGCAGAAGAGGAAAGGTCTGGATTAGCTTACCAATGGGAAGAGATAGGAACTTGAAACTGGTTTACAATGGAGCTGAGCAGTTTACAGAATATATTGTTGGATAGCCTTGATATTAAAAACTAAAGCTTTTTGTTAGGAGAGGTAGGTGTCTGACTCATCAGGTGATTGTAAAGTGGTTGTTAGTCTCATATTTTAATGAACCCAAAGTTGCAGTAATTCTGCTGAGTTATCCATGGACAGGAGGAAACTTTCTTTCCCCTAAGATGCACAACTTTGTTCTGTCTTGTTTTTTCCCACTTTCTTACTGTATTCTTGTGAAATATTGGCAGTTAGATACATTAATATGGGTAACATACCCTAATCCTTTTGCTGCTGTTGAGAGGCTTCAGAGCACTGGGGTGTCCTGCTCATGTGTAGCAAAAGAGTTGGGCGCAGTAGATGGTTCCTTTTAGTCCTGGGCTCCATCGACCAGAGAATCCCACCTATCAAGGGTGATCATATTGTGGGGATTTAACTGATTTTAAGGAATGTTATTGAGAATGTTTACGATTTTCAGAATGAAGGCTGGCACCGTAAGTGTAATGTGGCAGCGTCCGATGAGCCTGTAGGAATGCAGAGCACCAAAGTAATTCAGTAACTTAAATTACAAACACAGTTTACTGCTGTGTTATTTTCTGCAGCTGCTTTTGTAACTGATATTTTTGGTCACCAGAAAACCACGTGGTTGTCAATTTGTCAGGTTAATGTTTTTATGAAGAACTTAAATGAAGAAAAAGTACAGCGCCGCAGTTAGTAAGTGTAGTGAGTCATCCTGAATCAAATAACAGGCTATTTCCGCAAGTTTAGTCCCGCAGAACTTTGAATGACAGCAGCAGGTATTTTTGCAGAAGTAACATTTAGCTTTCTACCCGTTTGTTCATACACTTCAGAACCATTTCTTGTGTATTTAGTGCATATATTTACTAATGTTAAAATGTTTTATTTTAATCTGCATTTAATATTCACCCTTCTAAACTTTAAGTAGCGTGTTTCTCTTACAAGAAGTACTTGGCCTGATTCTTTCTTCTCTGCCAGTAGTTTTTACATCTCTGGTTTATTTTTTCAAGGTTATTGTTTCTTCACATTTGGGGTTTTTTTCCCTATCAAAACCAATATCATTACTTCACACAATGTAGAATGTTCTCATCTGGTCTGCTGTGTTTCTTTTTCATTGCAAATGTTGAAAATCAACATGCTCTTCGAAATGAGAATAACACTGTTGTACAGCCTGCTATTACAGTACACCTTTGGGATGAAAATGGTGTCCATAGAGAGTATTCAAACTCTAGAATTTAATCTTTCAGGGTTAAGAGTTTTATGTTTTGTTTGAACATTTTATTTTCTAACCCACATGACTGAAGTGAACTTCCTAAACATGAAGTGGACATGAACTCAGTTTAGAGTCAGCAAGTATTTGTGTTTATTACCCTTTTTTGCACACAGGCATCTCAATTTTCTAGTAGAAGTTAATCATGGCACTTGAAAGGATGTTCCTGATATTCGCATAGTATAATGAACAAAGGGCCAGGACAAAGGTCTCTGGAAAAGGAGAGAAAGTAGAGGAAAGGAGATTAAAAGGAATGAAAGGAAAATTAAGACAAGAGGAGAAGAAAGAAATTAAGGGAAAGAGAGAATTGAAGTAGTCCTTCAAAAAGAGTGTTTTGCACTTGTAGACGTTGAATCTATGTTACCAAGCAATTAATTAACATAACTAAAGGAGTTAAGAACCAGTCCTTTTATTTACAGTACATGGACGGATATTTGTATCTGTCTAGTGAAATACAGGAAAAGAAATCCCACCAGTGATTATGAGCTTCAGGAAGAAGGCTTTGATTATTCACAGACTAATAGGGTGGCTTAGGTTTGACAGGACCTCTGTCGGTCATCTAGTTCAACACTAGGTTCAAAGCATGTCCAACAAGAACAGGTTACCTGGGGCTGTGTGTCTCTGAGGATGGATGTTCCAGCTCCAGGCAACCTAGTACAGTACTGGACCATCATTACCCCAGCTGGACTCACTCTTGAATGTCTTTCTTGAAGCAAGGAGCCCAAAAGTGGACAGTGATTCAGGTTCAGGCTCAGAAGTGCTGAGGAGTCACATCTTTTGGCTTGGTAACTATGCTTTTGGTAATGCAGCCCTGTTTAAAATTGAGCTTTCCTGCAAGGGTGAACTGCTGTTAACATTCAAAGGATTCTCCAGCTCCTTGTCTGCAAATTTTTTTTCTAGCCAGCCTGTACTATTGCACAGGGTTATTCCAACCAAGGTCAAAGACCCCGCAGTTGCTCTTGTTGAACTCCGTAAGGTGTCTGTCAGCCCATTTCTTCAGCTCATCAAGGAATGTGGTCCTGCTCCCTCCAATTTGATATCATTCATCAACGTGCTGCAAGTGCACTCTGCCCCATCATCCAGGTCGTTAATAAAGACAACAAATAGTGTTGGCCAGAGTGTAGATCCCTGAGGGAGCTGCTAGTAACTGGCTGCTGCTTGGACTTTGTACTGCTGGTCAGAACCCTTTTGAGTCTGGCAGTGCAGCCAGTTTCCTTCAGATCTGCTTATCCAGTCCATATCTCCCCGGTTTTTCTTCCAAGGACACAAGAGGAGACTGAATCAAAGGCCATCCTAAAGTCCACAAGTTGCAACATTCGCTGCCTTCCCATTCCTTGCCCACAGCACCAGAGTCACCCTAGCTAAATCCATACAGGGTATTACCAATCACCTTGTCCATCACGTGGCTGGCAGTGACTTCCAGGAGATTTGTTCTGTAACTTTCCCAGGGACAGAGGTGAGACTTGTGACTAACTGAATCCTCTTCTCATCCACCTTGAAGACGAGTGTGACATTTGCATTTTTCCAGTCATCAGGAACCTCCCCTGACCACCACAGTGTTTCAGTAGCAATGTTGGCCGTCATCCTCAGTGCCTTGAGGTACATCCCATCCTGTCCTGTTGACTCCTTTATGGCCAGATAGGCTCAAGAGCTTTCTAGCTGTCTTCTTTTACAGTAGATGTTGCTGCAGTCCCACAGGAAGCTCAGGGATCCGGGAGGCCTGAGGGCAAAACTAACCAGTGAAAACTGAGGTAGGAAAAAGCATCAAGTACTTTGGCTTTTTTCATGTCTTCTATCACTAGATCCCTTTTTCCACCAGGCAGTGGGTCCACATTTTACTTAGCCATCCTTTTGTTGTCTCTTACTATGTCAATCGTATTCTAGTACTGTTACATAGGTAACTTCTCTGACAGACCCGCGTCTCCATATAGATATTCAAAAACAAGGCACGAGTAATGCATAGAAAATTCTGAAGGCAAAAGAAAAAATGAATTGAAATTTTCAAAGTAGAAATACAGAATTATATAGTGAAAGTAGAGGGCAAAAGTTTAATATCGATTGGAATAAATTTTCACCCAGTGAGGTCACCTGTACCACTGAGTTTCACAAAACATTTTGAAGGGCACTAATTTTGACGTTTTTAAAAAGATTCCTGAATGGGTATTTACACTAGATGTGAACCTTGTCTAAAAACCAAAAAACAATAACTTTAGAGGCATATCTAATGTGCCTAGAAACTTACTGATTTAGGTGAAAAGGTCCATCACTAGGCTTCCTCTAGCTCCTCTAAACTGTGAGGTACTGAGTGATGTCAGGCACTGAATTTTGGATTGCACAGATCACTCTTCTGACTGGGGTGGTGCTTTCTGTGGTCTCTGTTGACGTTAATGGTGAATATTAACATATAAGGAACCTTTCAAAATTCTCTAATCTCCTTTTAAAATGCACTTGCGATTATGGGAAATTCCTTTTTGTACTTTCCCATCTTATGATTGAGTGCAGTCTTGCATGTGAAGTCTTTGTGTCTGACTCACTATTTGTCACAGGAGGAATAAAACCTGAAAAGCATGCCACAGTTTTGGTAGTCCTCCAGGTTGTTTGGTAAGCATAGAAAGAAATAATTTAAAATTACTTTTCTAAGAAGGGAAAATATCTTTTTTCTTTGTTTTTTTTTCTCCAATTATAAAACCTGATTTACTTTAGTGAATATTGTGTACAGTGGAAGCACTTCTGAAGAATTATTTTTGTCTGTTGCACTCTTATAGCTGTGCCGATTGACTCCCACAACTTAAATAATTTGAATTAATTTTAAGAATGTTGTGTGTATTTGTGCAGATATATAATGTTTCACATACAAACATTACATTGTTTGTGTAAGAAAGATTATGTGTAAAAGTGATTATTTTTTAGTGTTCCTGGGTTAGCATTTTCTATACATTAAAGTGCATCTGACTGTTGTTAAACAGATGGTACTGAAAATGTTTCTATAATTAAACCATATTAAGTTCTGAGACGGGAAGTTTTTCAGCAAGCTGAACTTCAAATATGTAACAAAATGGTAACAAAATGCTCTTAAGCCATTGCTTATTAAATGAGTAAAAATAATATTTGAAAGGGTTAGTTTTTTTTCATAGCTGTGGGTGTTGCATTTAGCAGTTATTCAGGAAATGTAAGTCTTAATATTCAGACCATCGTTTCACATAGTATTACTCCTATCAGTAGTTCCTCCAGAAGGGAAATGTATTTTTGAGTGAACACATCAAATTATTTAGGGTCTGGTTTGTGCAGTTTGAAGAATACCTACTGAGAATAACATCCCTTTGATGTAAACTGTGGCCTGTGGAAACTGCAACTCTTGGAAGTTTTGATAAGCTAGTGAGCAGTAAAAATTCACCCTGTGCAGCATCCCACGTGTGTCAGACACAAGACAGCACAGAACCACAAGCAAGGATTTGGCTGGGAGAGACATGTGCTTTGCTGATAGCCTTCCCTGCCTGCAGCTTGCTGACTGGAGGTCACCACCACTGCAGCTCCACCAGTGGAGCAGGTTGTGTCTACCCAAAGTGACCTTTTTTCCTTCCCCTTCTCTACCCTAGGAAGTATCTTTTTTCTAGAATCTCTCATGTCCATGCCTTTGCCTTTGGTTCTGATGTGGCCTTTCTTGTCATCTTTAATACATGCGTTCATTTTCTGGGTGTTTTATCCTGAGGAATGCAGGCTTTGTATCTGAGTACATGGATGAAATCAACTAGTTTATGTTCACAACTTCAACCTAAGTATCTGGTCATTTTAAAAGGTGCTCGAGTGATAAATTCTCTGAAACTGCTTCCAGTGATGGTTTCAAAACTTCATATGCATCTTGTGCTGTGATTACGGTGAGGACCTCAAGAAAGTTATTTGTAGGGCCATAGGCAAAGGGAAGTTAAATCAAACTGTCGAAATTTCAGTCTTACAGACTGCAGTCTGTTGGGAATCCTCTAACACCTTAAGCCTGGGTAGATAATAGGAGCTTAATATCATAGTTGAAGTGATTTCCATAACCTTTTGGGCAAGGTATAATCCTTGCCATTTGTACGTTTGAATCAAAGATATTTCGTCTGATGCAGGCAACCACTGATGTTCTTTTTGTGTGCTGTAATTTATAGAAACAGTCTGCTACTAGACTAAATTTGTTGCCTTCTCTGCTGCCTCCAGTTGTAAATATTTGGAAATCAGATAGTTTTTGTTACCTGTTCTTCTTATTTGCTAATAAATCCGTTGTTCTCAATGCTGCAAGTTATCTAACCATTGGCTCCTAAGGAAGACCTTTTTTTTGCAAGGTGGTATTACATTTTGGTTATTATGCACTTAAGATTAATTACTTTTGATTGCTCTGCACTATTGCTGGTATCATTCTTATTAACCATCTGTATCTTTCTTTTTGCAGCTTGGGTCCTGTATTTGCACTGTTTGTACCATTTTATTCCTCCATTCCAAGAGTGCAGGTAACACAAGTATTAGGCTACTTTTCCATCACAAACAAGACACTGGTTTACATACTGGGTTTACAGGTATGGTATGTACTTGCATATTGTTCTTACCAATGTAGTAGTTTGTATTTCTGTATGTTACTCTCTGAATTTTGATGCTTCCACATGTATGATTCCACATATGTTTAGCTAGTGACTGTCCTATCAGCTAAAGTATTGAAGAACATGTGTTGCATTTCTACGTACTGAAGTGGTGAGCAGTTCTTCCACTGCCTTCTGTCTTCATTGTCTTGTGCAGGAAAACATAATAGGCAGTCCTACAATTTACTTTTTTTGGGGTCAATAAAATTAACTAGATGAAAATAGATGAAAACAGAACCTGATGCTAAGGCTTATGTATCTTTCACCTTTCTAATTTGCTTATATTCTTGCTAATATTCTTAGTTTTGTTTATTTTCCTCTTGTCTGAGGAAACAAACAAAGCTATACAATACAGTAAAACTGTCAGTAAATAATAAAGGTTTTGGCTGAATTCCACTTTCATATAAACTAATATTATTTGTATATCAATCATTACCATGCGACAGGTAATTTATAATAGTGTAACATAGAGCATAGCAATATCATGTAGCATTATGTTAAATATGAGTGGAAAATATAGGTACTGTATTGGTACAGAAAGGCAGTAGTTGTTCAAAAAAAACCCTCCAGCAGCCTAGAAATGAATGGACACTCATGTCAGATGCTGAATTATGAAACAAGAGATGTGCAAACTTATGAGAAAGTATACTCATTTTCATAGATTCCAGGGACTTAGAAATAGTTGTAGTACTAGCAACAGAAAGTACCATATCTATGTGAAGTCTGGTAGAGAGTATTTTAGAATGAATGGTCAGTTTCAGGATATTGAGTTGTGCTCCATATGTACATTTCATTCATCCCTCTTGCTGTTCAGCCTTTGGATTCCTTCAACTTCTGTGCCAGCACCTTCTTTTGATCTTTCATAAATCTTTTTTCATCTCTTCCAAACACATCAATACCACTATTATTCCAGTCTTTGGGAAAACCATGGTACTATCTGAGCTCTTCTCCATCATTTCCTTTGCCATTTGCTTTCATACGCACACCACCTCCAACATAGGTCACGTTTCCCTGCTGCATCTACGATTGCTGCCGTCACGCAGAGGCTGAGGGAAAAATCATTTGTAAACTGTGTCCTTATCTCAAGTCACTCTTTCTGTAGTCAGAAGTCTAGAGGGCAGGTGTTCTTATGATTCAATTTGCATCATGCAGAACTATTTTAGTAACCAGTATCAGTCTAATTTTCAGCCCATTTTTCTGGTTAGTAGTAACCTTCTCCGGGTGATTACTCACATACTTTACTAGAAACAATGAGCTGCCCTGTTGGCTCATCAGGATTCACTCCAGCCTATTTCTGTGATTTCATGTTGACAAATATGCCACTGGGTGAGAACTTTATTTCTTTAATTTTAATGCTCATGCTTAGTTTCTCCATAACTGCACATCTGAGAGCTTCACTTGCACTGTCTGCCCTGCTTGGAACTCTTCTCCTGTTGCTGCTGAGTCATTTCCTTTGCTTCAGTCTATCTTTCAGACTTGTTTTTCTGTGCAGCCTATAACTGACATCCTGTTATACTTAGTATGCTATATGAAAATAAAATGTATTGTTCTGGAGAAGGAGAACAATTGTTGGATCCCTGTGATTTTTTCCACTTCTGCTACTTCTGGAATACATCCTTTTTTAATGTTAATTTTCACCAAGATAAATGTCTTTGACTTCTCTCATTGTCATGATAAGTGCATAGCCTGTATAATATTGCAAGAGAGTAGTTTGTAAAATCAAAATTTTAAATCACTGCTCTTGTCTTCTAGCTTTTAACCTCTGGTTCCTACATCTGGATTTTAGCCTTAAGTGGACTGGTAAGTTTCGCTGTTTTAAAAATCATGAGTTGCTTAAAACACTCTGCCATGTTTACAATCAGTGCAGTATTTTTAGACTCATAAAGAATAGAAATTACTTAGTAATATTTTTTATTTGTGATGGTAAGTAGAAGGTTTTCGTTTTTATCTTCCAAAGGTGTAAAACACTGTCTGGTGGTAAACTGACAGACAAACAAATGAGCTGGTTAATATTTGCAAGGTGCCACTGCTCTCTGACCCACTAAAATTAGTTTTGCTGCCATGGCTATAGCTTGAGACCCACAAATATAAATGAGACTATTGAGGAAAGGGTAGAAATGTTTACCTTATTGTTTATTTATTTTTTAAAAAATTTTCAAAAGGTCTCAAGCTTCTATTCCCAAAAGCAGCTTTTAACAACTGTGCTGTGAGGATTTTTCATGTTTTGCTGTTCTCCTAGCAGATCTGTAGTATAGCCATTTCTCACTGTGATAACAGCATTCAGGGTGTGAAATCACTTTCTTCACACCAGTCAGATAAAGTTAGTGTGGTCTGTCTTCTTCCTTCCCAACACTGTGCTTAGTACGGAAGCCACTTAGTGCTAAACCAGATTGTACTGAATCTTCCAGATTGTTAGATACGACGCCTTCTTTTAAAATTTTACAAACCTAGAAATTAGGAGCTCAGGCTCTGATTTCTTAGCCCAAAAGACTGTCTACTTTCAAACAGTGAAAGTGCCACCGCTTCCAAAGAAAAGTTGATGCAATCTGAAGAAGGACTTAAATTGTGCCCTTACTATTTAGAACCTACTAATTTGAATCTGCAGTGAGCTCAGAGTGAAAATGTGTGTGGATGTGTCATATGTTGCTGCTATAACTCAGTAGTTTGCTGTCTTACCATTTACATTGACTGTTCCAAAATACTCTATGAGCTTGCAGTATAGCTAACAGGAGTGACAGAGCAGTAAATAGTGAAGTCTGCTCAGCAGTTTGGTCGTACCATAAATACCAGTGAAAACAGTGCAGCTAACAAAACAAAATTTCTCTCTTGTGGAGATCAGCCCAAGCCTCTGTGCCTGCCTAAGGATCTGTGACTTCCTCTGAACACAGTACCCTTCCTGTTACTCTTCTGACTCTTTTAATAGCCCTTCCTTTTGAACAGGTGTTCATTAGAGAGGAAAGAAAAGAAAAGGAAAGGCATTTTAACTCCCTCTTTCCTGGTGGCATGAACTGTATGTGTACTTTGTTATGCAGACTTTTAAAGAATGGCTTAAATATTTTTTTATAATATATTATACAATTCCCATCTTAATACCCTTTTAATATGCAGTTTTACAGCTGTATAATGCAACTTTCTTAGGATTCTTCTTCATAAATGACCTATTTTTTTAATTGCAGATTGATAGTATGCTATACATAGGTAGAAGTCCATAGGGATAAATAGAGCTTTCTCTATCATTTGAAGTTTTCATATTGCTTCAGTCAGCACAAGTTAAGTCATCATCAGAGACTTAATTCATGACAAATTTGTCACAAACACAATGATGTGTTTTCAGTCTTATTTCCTTTTCTGCAGCCAGAGCTGCACTTTACAGTTTTGTAATAACTGCTACAATGTGGAAAGAAGTTCATGTTATGAATTTCAGCCTTTTTTTGCACAGCATGTCTGTCAGACTTTTGTGAATGACATGTCTCTTTTCCTCCTCTGTTAGAAATGATAGTTTATCATCCTTTGAAAAAGCTTGGTGAAGGAGTGAAGTTTCACAGTATATTAAATAATCTGAAGATGGATATGAAACACTACAAAGGCACCTTGTAACACTACAAGTGTAGGTACTTGATAACATACAGATCATAGAATAGTTTGGGTTGGAAAGGACCCTTAAAGATCATCTAGCCCCTCGCATGCCATGAGCTGGGACTTCCCCCACTACACCAGGTTGCTCAGAGCCCAGTCTAGCCTGACTCTGAATGTTTCCAGGGGTGGAGTATTCAGCACCTCTTTGGGCAACCTGTACCAGTGTCTCACCACCCTTACAGTAAAACATTATTTCCCATATATATGTATATATATGTATACATAGAATTACAGAAATACATAGATTGTCAAATCAAAGTTAAATGATGCCAACAGCCTATGTGTTTTTGTCATTCTTACTGCTCTTGACATTTTCTAACATACTATGTCTTCTGGAATGTAATTCACATGTATTTGTACAAAAAGACTGAGTAAATGCATGAACACCAAGTCAGCTCGTTCATTGCCTGTTAGGCATTTCACTGTGTGTATTTTTAGCTCTAAATATCACTTAGATATTCATAAGACTGTATATGATTCTGTTCTGCAATTTAGCTTTTGTTGCACTTCTGCTTATGTGGAATATTAAAATGGGTGATGCCGGCACAATGTTTGGGTTGTTGTCAGTTTGCACTTTCTCTTCACCATGTTCTGAGTTTAAATTTATTTAAATAATCACAATTCATATTTTAACATGTAATGAACACTCTTAGTCTAAATGGGATCTGGAATATGACTTTCCAGGTACAAGATGTGGCTCTGAGACTGATTTCCTTGTTCATCTTTGCTAATGCTGTTAGACTTCCCTGTGTATTCCAGGCAAGGTGTAGACAAACTCAGAATTGTACCGCCTTGAGCTTCTTGTTTTCAGATTATCTCTAATTTTGAATCAACATAGGAATACACTCTTAAAGGCAACTTGTTTCCTCCCTACATAAAACCAGAGTACCTCTCAATTATTTGGTATGTCGGTATGGGCTTGGTAATTTCAGTTGCTGGTATGTTGTGTAAAACGTGCTGTTTAAATACATGATGCTCATTTACAAAAAAGAGAGACTTTAAGAAGTAGACTGTAAAGGAATTCACAAATCTAATGTAATCAGTAACCTGTAATGTTGTCACTCCTGTAATTTATGAACCTAATTTAGTTTATTGTGTTCTGCCAAGAATATACAATACTTGCTACATACAGTCCACATTTGGTTTAATGACTAGGGAGGAGGGGGCTTATGCAGATACATCATGAAAGTCACACAATCTATTTCCATTTGACTAATGTAGTTACATCCACAAACATGTCCTGCCATGCGTCCTTCATCTACCAGTTAGTCTGGACATCCTTCAGTCATCCACGTTTAGTCATATGCAGATCTTTAGTCGATGTCAAAGTACAATATTCTTTGAATTCTTTGTCATTCTGTAATTATATATGGTGATTCAGATAAGTCTACTTACATGTAGTTAAATGTCTTGTGGTAGTGCTTTGGTGACACAAAAGAAAGTTAGTCTAATACTATTGAGTTTGAATAATTTTTAAAAATATATGAAAGTTATGTATTAATTGTTTTTTATGCTGTTAATTTATAGCCAAGCAATATTCAAATTGGAGTTCAGGGTAGATAAAGACAATTATTTGCAGTAAGTGAAATCTCATTTTTAATTCCTTCTTTTCAATTTGGAATTATGAAAAGTGATAGTGAAGGCAAAACTTAAAAGTATGAAATTGAAGTGAAACAGTATTAAGAAATAATGAAATGATGTGTTACTGTTATGACTATTGTTGTTGTGTAAACTAAAATCTAATGAAATAATAGCATTTTAAAAAAACTTTCATTGCTATTTTTCATCTTGAGCTTGTTTTCACCCAAATACCTGGTAAAAGACTTCTTCACAGTCATTTCTGACTTGAAAAAGTGACACAAAATGCGGTATCCCTAGCAATTTCTTTTAAACTTTAAATAGTTTTATAAGTACATTGAAGTCTTCTTATTGCCTATTTATTTAAGTCTAGTTTTGTGAAAACATTGGATAATCAAAGGGGAACACATTTTTATCATTTCCAGTAGCAAGAAACAGAATTTTTAGGAAAATGTAAACAAATGGGAAAACATAGATCGTTTCAAGTTTTCCTGCTGATGTCTTTTCTTTAACTGCAACTGGTGTTTGAACCTTTGGGTTTGAATTCAGTGTGCCTGGTTGGAGTTGGATCTGCCACTTGCTGTTAGCTAAGGCTGAGAGTATGCACCAGTGGTGCAGTGGGCTGAAATGTCATTTTCAGCTGATTACCTAGCATCTTTGGCACCATCAAGAAATCGCATTAAACACCTCCTGGGTGATGTTGTCAAGATACACTGGGCTGCTGTGTATAGTCATCTTCATGGCCCTGCGTTTGACTTGCTACAGCAAGCCCATGTCCTTCCTGTGCTAGGGAGTGCAAAACTGGATCCAGTACTCTGGGTACAGTCTCACCAATGCTGAGACAGGTGGAAGGATCGCTTACCTTGTCCTGCTGACAGTGCAGGAAGCGCAGGACATAGATTGTAAAGTGCATACCTTGAAATAAGAAATGGAAAAGCAACAGAATAACAGAGATTAGGGAATGAGAAAGAAGCATTGTCTGCCTGTCTCCTAACCTTAGGGCAGATGCAGATATCCATATGTAAACTAACTAAGCCTACTTAATTTGGCTGTATCCCACCCAAAACTAATTTATTTTCATGTGGGCAATGATTAATATTCAGTTGAGTGACTGTAGGTAACTTTATTTGAGATGAGTTGTCTCTACATTCTGCTGACTGTATTGACCTAACCCCATCTGTGGTGGATGCTTAGACACCTTGCTCATGTCTAGATGGCTACATGTAAACACATTACAACTAAGATGACATTTACTACTGCATCAGCTAAAGCATCTGAGGAGGAAAGTGGTTGATCCATATGGCACAGAGGGAATGTTAAGGTGGAAGGAAGTTGTAATTGTTTCGGATCAAGGGAGATGCAGATATTTCCAATTCTAGAAGGAGAAAGTAGTGGGAAAGGAGGAGAGAGGGTAATAATGTGTGATATAAGATCCTTTCTCTTTTCTATCTATGGCTTCCAAGATACTATAGGTAAATGAATTTTAGTTTCCAGTTTGTATTTCACTCCTAAGTTTTCAGTTTCTCCCTTATATCTGAGGAAAGGTTCTGTGCCCAAAATTTGGTTTACCTTGTCAGCTGTGCCAACTGGTTCAGTAATAGGTAGATAGCTTCTATGAAATATTTCTAGCCTGTACATGTACACCATCATGTTTGCATTGTTGCCATTGTTTAGAGAGGGAATCTTTGAGGGTAATTCAGCTGTGTCTGTACTTTGGAGATAATCTGCCATAGGATGAGTCGCATCTTAACAGTGCCTGTTTCTTGCTGTTAACTCTGAAACCGGCTTTAAACAACCAGCTCGCAAGTAGGCTTTTAAATTACAGATGTGTACGTTGGAGCAGATAAATCCAATCATTACCTTTTATGTAAAGAGGTTTGGTTAACAATATAATGACAAATCACCTGCGGAACTCTAGCAGAGACCTGAGGGAACCTATCCTTAGGTCACAAGTACAAGTTAAGAAGATATGTGCTGAAAAGGCAGCTTGCACGCAAAGAATGTGTGAGATCTGGTAAGGATTGCACCTGACCAATGAAGATAGCGTTGGCGGACCCTGAAGATAAAAAAATCCAAGGTATCTGGGAAATTTATGAGCCCGGTCAACTTGGAAGGAAATAGAAGATAATTAGTTTATCATTATTATAATCTTATTTTTCTGTCAAGATAACTAATACAAAAGGGTGTTTATACTCTTAGTGACTGTTTCCGCAAAGGAAACTCAAGCATAACAATCTGTTGTGTTATATTGCAGGTTATAACTACAAGTTGAAAATAACGTATGTAATGGTTTTATTTGGTGGGTGGTTTTCACACGTTCTCTCTTGATTTGAGAAATGTGTTTCTCTGATCAAGGTAAAATACAGAATCTAGACACAAACTTTAACTCCTTGTTTTGATTCTAGTTTTATAGCATTCAGAATATACTAAGGATAAAGCAGATAAGTATAAAAATGTCACTTCACCTTAAGGATACTGCTCTTTCAATTTGTTGCTCTCTGAAAAATAGCAGAGTCTTGAGTACGTGTGATTAATACGCTTAAATTACTCAAATTGAGTATTTGCGGTCAAGTTCTAACCGTTAGGCAAAATAATTTTCAGCATCATTGTCTACACTGATCTGTCTACTGTTTTTCCCATTTGATTTCCTTTTGTAACTTTAGTCAAGTACAGTGATTTTAGATATCTCAGTAATGGAGCATATGTCTTTGTCATGTAAAATACTGGAGAGCTTCCATGTTTGGTTTACCTAATGCAAAAGAGAAACTACAGCTGCTTCCTTTTTCTAAAACATGTACAACTTCAGAGGGATATGAGGGAAGGGGATGGAATTTTTGGCTTCATACAGGGAAGGGAAGAGGTTAGGAAACTTCATGTGAAGGACCAGTAGTAAGCCATGATTACTACTAGAAAGATAAGTTAAGAAACTGGAAAAAATGCAAGCACAGTTTTTCTGCCCTGTGCCAATTTCCAGTGTGCTCCATTTTCTCTGCTTAGCACTGTGCCTCATACAATATGGTGGATGAGGCTGTAGGTTATGATAACTAAATACATTTTGTGTTGCCAACCAATAATTCTCCATTTTAACAATGTAATCAAGTGCAACATCTTTCTGTGGTAACTGTTCAGAGCGTAAAATACTCTGGAGGTTCATCTGTATAGGGAAGTAGCCCCTTAATCTGATTGATGTACAGTGCTAAATTGGGATATCATGAGATCATTTTATTTTCATTGAATAAACAAAGTTTTTTTACTTTCTTAAACACTAGAAATTCACTACATGTCTGTAAAAGCAAAAAGGTGTAAAAAGTTATGTTATACTTTGTCAAAGCTTGGGGTTTCTTTAAATTATATATGAAGTTCTGCTTATGAACCAACTAAAGAGGAAGTTCTTTGGAAACACTTGACATTAAGATGAGTGTATGACACTAAACCAGGCTGAATCACGAGATGCATTTTAACTACAACTGTTTTCATTCTCGGTTATTGAAAATATGCAAATAGGTATCTCTTCCTCACTAGATGAAACTTCTTGAAAATCTCTTATAACTGAGCACAGCATTTAAGGTTTCTTATACTTCCATCTGGTAGTTTTATAATTGGAGTAGGAAATCAAGGGAGAGAGAGGAAGAGGAGTGGCACTGAAATCCTAAGTGGTGTGGGATTGAAAGTAGATGATCTTAAAGTCCTTTCCAGCCCTAACTATTCTATGATTCTATGGTTCTGTGTGGAGGTAAGAAGGTGGATTGCCATGTGTACTTGGTGCTCTTCACCAGTGAGTCTGTCCTTCCATCCATTTATACTTACGAAGTATTGCTGTCTCACACCATCTTTCTGAACAGTTACTGGTCCAAAGTAAGCTTTTTTGGCAGTAGAAGATGTAGAAGATACATTTCTGCTAATGTCACAGTTCTGTCTTGTTCTCTCACCAGGTGCATTTTATTTTAGATTTTACTGGGAACTTTATATTGTCAGACTTCTCAACTTCCTGCTTTGTGAGCGCGGAAGTCCACAGGCTTGGGTTATGCAGTGAATTTCTGTCTAAGGCAGGACAAGGAGGGGCCAAGACACAAGTGTGCTGTTGAGGAGCAGGAAGGAGAGAGAAGACAGCCCCCTGCAACTGATACATTGACTATAGATCAGGCATGCTACTTCAGTGAACTCAGTAAAGCTAGGAAGGCAGATGAAAGCCATGCGTCTCACATGACATGCTAAGCACCGTTCTTCATTTTAGCAATGTCCATGAACTTTTAGCCTTATAAAGCCTTTTCTTCTGATCAAATACTCTGGAATTACTTGCTGTCTACAGCTACCTGAAAGGAGGTTGTAAGAAGGTGGGTGTCTTGTCCAAATAGGACAAGAGGCAATGGCCTCAAGTTGTGCCAGGGGAGATTAAGATTGGAAATAAGGAAAAATTTCTTCCCCTAAAGGGTTGTCAAGTACTGGAACAGGCTGCCCAGAGAAGTGGTGGAGTCACCATCCCTGATGATACTTAAAACACATGTAGATGTGGGGCTTAGGGACATGGTTTAGTGGTGGACTTGGCAGCATTACAGTAACAGTTGGACTTTATGATCTTAAGGGTCTTTTCTAATTTACATGATTCTGTGATGCTATGACTAGCTGTCTCTACTTAGAAAAATATGAGAATGCTTTTACTGATGCAGCTATTAGTGAGTGCGTGCAGTACACTTCCCCTTCTGAGGCAAACAAGTCCCAAAGTACTGATGCTAAAGACATGCTGCTGCTATCTGTTGTATTTTCTATCTTGAGTTGATAAGAGACTGATTCTGTTTGTGGTTAGTGTGTTCAGACACGTGTCAAGATTTGTCATACATTCAGGGAGATGTAGATTTTCCTATCACCACTTGTTTTGTTTTGTTCTTGTGACTTTTTGAACCTGTTCAAGATTTAAGGTGCCTTGAAATCATTAGACCTCAACAGTGTATGGTAGTTGATAAGAGTGAACAGAGATCAGTAGCTGGGAGGGGCATTTGAAAAAGTGAGAGAATGCTGGTGTGATGTTGGACAAGGTATTTTGTTTTTGTAGCAGGCAGCTTTCCTTGTCTGGTTAACACCTATGCAACCAGGAATGCGAGACCAAAGGGGAGATCTGCCTCCACAGCCTAACAACACATGATGGGAGGAAGGAAGACAATTTGTCAGTTCTGGTGCTGCTTGTGCATTTTGCATCTAAGAAATCATCAGATTAAATGTATGTGTAATATTTGCAACCTGGTTCAGTAATGCTTACTTCCAAAAAAAATTCTATTCCTGGTATGGTAGCCCTACAAGCTAGGTTTTCATGAGTGAGGAACCTATCTACATAACTCTCTTGGAACCAACTGGTTATCTTCCAAGGGACCTTCTTGCTAGGTAGATACCTCAAGTACTACATACCAAAAGTAGGTGAATGGCAGAAGCAGGAGGAATTTTCTTCCTCTTACTCTTTGGCAATTTAATTCTTATTTTCCAGTTGATGTGCGCAAGTTTTTGTCATGGGCTTACAGTCATCTGGAACAGTTTCACTAGAGCTGAGGAAAGAATTTCTGAGGTCACAAAGCAGCTTCTGTTCCAGTGCCCTGTCATTCTGGAGTCCAGTCAGGACCTTTCTTTGAATACAGAAAATTTTTGTTAAAGGCAGCCTTCACTATGATGCCAGAGTTTGAGGCCTTCCTCTTATCCTATCCTATTTACCTCTTTCCTCGTAGCACAAAAAGATTGAGGGGGTTAAGGGCAGTTTAAAACTGTTCTCTCTCATTTTAGAATGGTAGCCTATGTTTGGTCTTACACCTTTATGACTGACAACAGTCATAAAATGAAAGTAGAGTAAAATGAAAATTAGTGTTTACCAAAGCAGAATGTATTTTTCCTAGAAGTCTAATTATCTCACTGGATAACTAACAGTAACCTTGTAAATAATCTGAAAACTATCCCCCTCCCAAAGAATGTCCTCTTCCCAAAGAAAATGCAGTTTTCCTACACTGGCTCCCTTTGTATATGCAGCAATGCATTCGGTATGTTTATACAAAAGTGAGATAAAAATGCATATCCCCCAATAAGCAGCCCAGATGTAGCGTTTCTACATTTGTTCTAGCGTAATTGCATTGCTTAGGTATGATTACGGATCTGGGGGGGGTTCATGTCTCTTCCTGTTCATTTCACTCTGTTGTCATAGCATAATTCGTGTGGCATAACAGACAATAAATAGTCACAAGTACTGAAACATGGCATAAAGCAGAATGCAGAGAGTTTGTGCAAGAGCTTTGTCTGTCCGGCTGGACCATTTTGGGCTCAAGTGGTAGGGCTTTGTAATGGGATTTAAAATGATGGCTGAGTGGGGACTGTGCATCATTTATGGGGCACATGGTTTTCTGTTGCTTCTTCTGAATCTGAGGTAAAATCAAGCCCCAAGGCAAGCATGAGTGTGAACTCAGGAAATGGGTATTTTTTTTATAGGTGAGAGAAGGGCATCACAAAAACCGGCTTTTTCAATGTAATTTTTTAATGAACTGGGGTTTGAATTTTTTTTTTCTCCTAGAAGGTAGATGGGATCTTTTTGGAATAATTTTGTGCTTACTCTTAGATTTACCTTCAAATCTGCTGGTTTGGTTTTGTTCTTGCTCGAAGGGGAGACTTGAGTGCTGAGGGCAGCAGCCAAAAAGGGGTCAGCTTTTAAAGAAGTGTTTACAATGCTTCAGCATCCTCAAGGGCAGCCTTAATCTTCTCAGGTCAGCATGCAGTGTACCCTGACAAGTTCCTTTACTAGAAATGAAAATTTTATTCGAATTTTGACCTCTTTGAGAAAGGGTTGCTTGGTTTGGGCTCAAATTCTGAAACAAACAAAAAACCCCAAGCAGCTTTCTGAGTCATTGGCAGTGCAGTACACAGATTTTTAAAAGTAATAGTCTGTAGTTGTGGGGAAGTTGGAGGTAAAGAAATCCCCTATTCTTTCTCTGATTCTTGGCTGAGAACTCTGGGTAAATGCAGTAATGACTGCTTTAGAAACAGAAAGACCAACTGCTGTCTGCAGCGAAATACAAAGTAAATTTGGTGCATTTAAGCTTTTTGATTTTGTGGTGTTTCTTGTTGTTGTTGTTGTTTTGTTTAGGGTTTTTTTTTTAACATTTTATTTTTCATTTTAGGTTTCTGGGATTTGTTACAATAGCAGTATATTAAAAGTTCATCAAATTCTTTGTGTGCCCAGCTGGGTAGCAAAGATATTTTCTTGGACTCTTGAACCAATCTTCTCATCTGCGGAACCAACGAATGAAGTTCGTGTGGGAATGGGAGCAACAGTTGACATCCAGAGGCAGCAGAGAATGGAGTTACTAGATCGTCAAATCATGATGTCTCAAGTTGCCCAAATGAGGAGGCAAAGGCAGCAGCAGGTATTGATATACATTCTGTAAGGATTATACTAAATTATTGGAAAAATGCATTTTTGGTTCATGTATCTTTTGTGGTTCCTGTTTCTTAAAAAGAATATATCTCTTTATTCTCCTCCATCAGTCTGTCATACACTGTTGTACTGCTAATAGTCATTTTAGTGTTTTATATGTGTATGTTAAAACTGCTTCACAAGATGTAAGCAGAATGTTAGACAATCCTGTAAGGATATCAATACTCCTGGCATTCTTTCAAAAAGAAAGGCCGAAAGAAAAAAGAAAAAAGGCCAAAAGGTAAAGTGATTGACTTTCAGTGGTCCTTAGTGAGAGCCATTGAGGAAAGTTAGGAAGTCAAAATGCTCCTGACTCTTCTGAATATTTGTATTGTTAGTAACCTTGTCAGAAAGGTTGAAAATTGTCTACAGAACTCCTTTGTTTGCAGACATACTTTGATCAAGGCTTGTTTCTCTTAAGCAGGTGCAGAAATTAAATTCTCTGACTTTCCTACAAAGGTCAGGCAACTTTCTGTTTGTTTTGACTTCGCCACTTTTAATGCTCTTGGTTTATTTCCTTATTAAATAGAATAGCAGAGCCTTTTATTTTCTCTGTTTTAGTCAAACCAGCAAATGCAGATATTCACATACTTTGCAGTAAAACAAGGTGTCTCAGTTCACTTTTTCCTGTATCTTAAATGTATGTTACTACTTTATCAGATCTAGCAGACAACATAGGCCTTGCATAGTTTTATGTGAACATATGTTACTCATAATTTAATTACAGCATAGCAATTTGAGGTCTTTACTGAGTTTTCTCTGCCTGAAACGCAGCTCTGTCCTGATGCGCAGGTTCTTGAGTTTGAGATACTGTAGTGCAAGTACGTATAGCTATGTTAACCGCTAATGTTGCCAGAATTAGAGGTGTGATGGCATAAAGCCAACAACTGGAGTATGGATCTTTATTTCCAGTCCCTGATAACATAATTCCGTTTTCCGTGATTTTTTAACTTTTCAGACTGATGAAATTGTTCCTCAGATGGAAAGATCATAATCTACTTCTCTCTGTTCCCATTAGAATGTTAATGAGTTTTAACATAAGAATTGAACTAGAAATTACTCAATACTTGAACATTTCTGTTGGACTACAAGCTGCTGGAAGGACTGCAGTCAGGTTTCTTCAGTTAGGAGGAAGAAGCCATTTTCCAGTTATGAAGGACAATCTTTATAATATACCTTTAATTACAAAAAGTGGTAAATAAGTTCAGAACAGTAAATGATAAAAGAAGAGTTGATAACATTTTTTTCTCTTCCTTTTCTTTGGCTAGGAACGATGAAAGTGAGAATACCTTTTCATGTTTGACTTCAAATAGAGTTCTTAAAAAAAGGTGGAGGGGTTTAAGCAAAATAAATGAACATTATATGAATATCAGTAAGATGCTTCCCTTTACAAGTTGCTGAAACACTTTCAAGTTTGGCCTTTAACTTGAGAGCAGCATGTAGTTAACTGATAGTGCTAATCTCTGAAACCAGTGTTCAGAAGGCGATGGGATCAATGTACAAATGTTTCAGAGAGGCTCTTCAGAAAAAATGTGTCATAAAGACTTTTGACCAGCGTTTTTTTTTAGTGACTCGCTCACATAATTTACTGGCCATCAACTAAATCACAAAAAGCATAATTCACAAGCGTTGAGATGTAGCAGTAAAAATGAAAAGCAGACAATTTCCATCTCAAAATTATATATAAAAAAAACCTGTTTTTTTGGGTTGCTGTACTTCAGCAATGCTTTTGCCTTTTTGTCTTAGTATAATTTGAAGACAGTGGAGTTGAACAGATCACCTTACAGATGGAATTGAGATTATAGTTTTACCTGTGGGAGTGAAGCTGATAAAAATGCAGATCAGTTTGTTAGGGAGGTTTTTTTGTGAAACTGAAAATAATAAAAGTCAGCAAATATGGCTTTGAATTATATTCTGGGAGAATGGTGAGGAGATTTCTGGAGCCCCACTATGCTGTATGTAGGTTAATGTGTATAGGTGAGCTAAATTAATATTTTCTTTCCTGCTTTCCATTTTGTTTGGTGAACGAAGTGAACTTTAACTTTCCTCTGCATGCCATAGTGCAACAGTTTTGTTTAGCTGTCCATTGAGAAGGTGCTCTGCCTGTTCCTCTTAAGTTCATCTGACAAAAGAGACAATGCAGTTTCTGTGTGTATTTGGTAGCATTAAGGAAGGAAAACACAAGAATATGATACATGGTTTTAATGGTGCTCTTTTGTAAGTACAGTGCGGCAAACTCTGTTCTGGTCATAAGGAGGCCTCTTTCTTAAAAAGATGCTTTTTGTAGTAAGCTTTTTCTTCAAGTCTGTGCAAGAAGTTCTGAAGAATGTGAGCCTGACAAGTTACACAAGCCAACACAAAATGAGTAAACGTTTAAAAAAATGAAAAGGAAAAAAATTAAAGGGGAGGGGTGGGAGAAGCACAGAAAGAAACAAGAGGGAAATGTTTCTCATAGGTTTTTACTGTACCTTCAAGATACTGGGATGTAAATAATTTTATGGGTTGTATTTTTTATTCCTTGCTGTTCACTGAGCTTTTTTATCCAAACCACAATTCACTTTGGATGTTTCCTACAAGAAAAAAACCCAAAAGAAAAAAAAACCCAACTACCCCAGAATATCTTTGCTGGCAACTCTTTGAGCTTTACCTTTCCCAGTGTCGTGTAGCTGAAATGTTCTGGTCTGGTCTGAAGGGGCTGAAGCACAGAGCTGTGTGTGTGAGTGCTGGGTTGTCAGACACCCATAACTTATAGAATCATAGAATAGTTAGGGTTGGAAAGGACCTTAAGATCATCTAGTTCCAACCCCCTGCCATGGGCAGGGACACCTCCCAATAAACCATGTCACCCAAGGCTCTGTCCAATCTGGACTTGAACACTGCCAGGGATGGAGCATCCACAACTTCCCTGGGCACCCCATTCCTGTGCCTCACCACCCTTACAGTAAAGAACTTCTTCCTTATATCCAATCTAAACTTCCTCTTTTTAAGTTTTAACCAGTTAACCCTTTTCCTATCACTACAGTCCCTAATGAATAGTCCATCCCCAGCATCCCTATAGCCCCCCTTGTCAAGTAGGATGTTTTGTGCTGTGTTCAACCTGTTCTCTGTCCTTAGCCCAGCAGTTCTGGAGTAGCTGTTTGGTTACAGTCTTTCAAATCTAGCCATTGGCTGTATCGGTTTCGTGGCATCTGCCTTGGCCAATTATCTTTGAGGTGCCATTCTCTACATTCAGTCACCCTGTAGCCCTGAAGTAGCCAAGCAGTCCGATAAAGGTGTTTCACCTCTTCTGGTGATCTTCCTGATGATGTTTGACTTTCACCTAATTCAGGATATTATATTTTTGCATTTTTTGTTTAAGCTTTGTACTTCACGGCTGAAGCTTTACTTCCCACTCTGGGGAGCAACCAGGTCTTGCCCAAGATTTCAGTTTATCAGTGGCTGCAGTCCCTCCACAGATTTTTGGTATTGGTTACAGAAGATTCTTCTCTAGTAGTAGAAGCATATTCTGCTGAAATACTCTAATGCCTGACCTAACTTAAAAATGGTTTTCAGGCATCTGCAGGTCAGTCATCTCATGTTTCAGCCGCAGCTTCATCGAAATCTCTGCCAGTGGTACAGTATCTGGTAGTGATACTACAACTGATAAAGCAGCCCATCATTCATGTGTGTTTAAAGACTTGGACCCACTGTTGGCCAGCTGTACTGACAGGGAGTGCTTGGAGTCTTCTATCCTATGGATTTGTAGATCTACATTTCTTAAGGAGATTAAGTACTTGATGTGTTATTTTCATGCATAGTAGCTTCCCTCTGAGTCCTTAGTAGGTCGCTGAATTCTCAAGTTGAGACACTGCAAAGAGCACACTGAACATTAGCCTCATTTAAGTCACACTGGGGAAGATGCAGGTTGCTATATGATTGTGCCTGCTACAAAGGCAGAAAGTATGAAAGTTGATTACTGATGATGTATGTGCACCCAGGAGATAAAATGTACATGAGGACAAAATAATTAAAGAGTTGAGTTACTAAGAAGTCATTTTCCTTCTTGTAACCTTAACAAGTTTCACCGTGCAAAACCTTTTCAGCCACTCTTACTCTGGACTGAATTCTGGCATATTAGGTACTTCCCGCTGCCGCTTCCACGGACAGGAGCTATAGGGTAGCTTGGATACCATTTTAACCGCTGAGGTATCTAGTTGAACTGTAGTTGAACTAGATTAAGTGGTTGAAATAAGTAAGTGGTGGTGGTAGACAGCCCTGAAGTTCTGAATTGTCTGGCTGGTATGTATTGGAATCCTGATCTGCCGCATGGTAGCTCAGTAAAAATTTATAGCTGGAAGTATGCCAGTGTGTTACCTTTCTACTCCCAGAGCTCTGCTGTTAGGCATTGCTGCTTTGTGTTAGCTGCTCATTTGTACAAAAATGGCAGAGTCTAGGCAAAAAAAAAAGCCCCAAACTTTTGTAAGCTTAGCTTAATGACTAAGGATTAATGATTTCAAAGTTTCAGCATTTATAAACATTTACTCATTTTATGTATTTGTAACTATTACTTAATGTTTGGCTTATGCTGGTTTTAGGAGCCAGCATTGCCCAGATTTGAGACAGGATGATCTGTTAATCCATCTTTTTTTCTTGTGACTGTGGTGTCAGTATCATTGTACTGGCTTAATATCTATCTCTTTAAAGCTTGAGTTTTCAGGATCTTATAAAAGAGATTTTGCTGTAGAAAAGCTGTTTCCTGTAGTTTGATAAACATTGGCTCAGTTTAAATCAATTGATTTTAATACTGCTTTTACTATCTCCTTAAAATGTTTATTCATGCTGATCTCCTTTACACATGTATCTTATTTCAAAGTCTCTCTGTTCATATAATGAAGCCTGCTGTTTGAGGCAAAAGATGACTAATCAAATAATTCTAATGCTGACATGGCTGTGCATGGGTGAACAGCCATTTTAGCTGATTTTATTACTATGTCCTTTTGTAACATCTTTGTGTCACCATATTGCAGAAACCTTTGACATGAACTAAAACTGTTTTACTGCTATACAGAGTTTGTGACTCCTCTGGAGAATTTACAGTTAAATGATGCGCAGATCAGGGCAGTATGAAGGAATCAGACTTATCCTGTTAATGCAAATACTATTTTATTGGCTACAGCAAAGTTGGGCAATACTAATACTGTGATGTTTGCAGTGCATGTTCAGCCTGATCAGTCAAGTTGTTTTGTGGCCACCAATGTAGTGTTTGTATTAATAGAATAATAAACTGTGGAACCTGTGTTGTTTTGAACAATTAGCAAGATCTTCTGAAAAAGTGTCTGCATTGTGGCATTTTGGTACTTGAAGGGGGCTTATAAGAAAGATGGGAGCTAACTTTTTGGTCGGGCCTGTTGCAATAGGACAAGGGGTAGTGATTTTTAAACTAAGAGAGAGGAAATTCAGATTAGATAAGAGGAATAAATTTTTTTATGATGAGGGTGGTTAAATACCGGAACAGGTTGCTGAGAGAGATGGTGGATGTCCCATCCCTGGAAATATTCAAGATCAGACTCAACAGGGCTCTGAGCAACCTGATCTAGTTGAATATGTCCCTGCTCGTTCCAGGGGGGTTGAGCTAGATGACCTTTAGAGGTCCCTTCAACTCAAACTATTCTGTGATTACACGCTCAATGAAAGTGCTTTTAAGACCTCTTTTAAGTCAGTATATTTTAAATGGTAGTTCTTTAACAGATCATATCTTTCCAGTCACATCAAGAGTCGTGATCTTTTCATTGTGAGAGCTGCATCTCTTTACGATGAAGTTCATGGTGTCAGCAGGCTGCCTTGGAGCTCTCTAAATGCAGCTGGCAGTTGCAAACAAAATCAGAAAGTTCAAATATAAAAATACTCTTCTGGGCTTTGGAATATGCCAAAGGCTTCAATCTCACCAGTATATATAAACTGAATGAGTACACAGTACATGCAACCAGCTGTTTTTTTGGCATGCCTATAGACTCTACTGAAACTGTTTAGCTTGATAGCAAATGCAAGCAGAGAAACTTGGTATTAGCATAGATTTTGTTTGTCACAGACCTTTCAATGCCAAGAACATCAGCAATCATTTCTCTTTTCTCCTTTTTCCATTTCTGAATCTCATGGCTCCATTTCCATTTCTGAATCCCCATTGCCAGTTTTTTAAATCTAATTCAACTGTTTTCCTCTCTCCTTTAAAGCATGGAGCGTTTTTGCCATCACCTCTGCAGTGGCTCCATACTCAGTACCGATGTAATCCAGACAAATCCCCTGCATGCAGTCTTGTTAAAAAGCCATGGACATGGGGTTAACTCAGAGTTGTCATGAGCCAAGCCTTTCACTGCTTCTCCTAAAATAAATCGTTGGTAATACTGCTGCCATATGGCCAACATGAGCTCTCAGCAGTCTTTTGATTTCCTCGCTCATGCTTTCAAGTGGGCTGGCTCTTAAACCAGGCTTCTCCTCCCGTGTTATTTGTAGTTTATCTCCTAAGCGATGAACTCGAGAAGCAAGTGTCAGAAGAATAAATAACTTGTCTCAGCTGGCCTGTTAGCGGTTCCTTTAGCGTCTCCTGGATAACTAAGCACGGCTCTACGGTAATGCGGTATAGGCTTTTTTGGAGGGAGTGCATCTTCAGAGAGAGTGCATCCTGACAGCAGGTCAGTGCCGCGCAGAGGGCGACTGCGGGCTCCCTCTGTACAGCAGTGGCCTCTAGTGGAAGATGCTCAGTCCTTCTGGTGACCCCAGACTCAAGGCATAAATCCTAAAGACTTTTCCCTTAATGATTCCTGCCATTTCCAAGCTTGTTTTTAAACCTGGATCCCCCCCAGCAACACTGCGGGAAAAAAACAGTGGGGCTCTTCTCTCTTCTGACTGGTTTGCTAATACTAGAGTTTGAGCTATTAAACAGTAATATAATAGCACTGAGTTAAAGAATTATTCTAATTACTTTTATAAGTTTCTCACTGTTTTGGCAGGTTCTCTTGGCATTTGCATGTGTGAGCTGGTGCTTCATAATGTAAAACTGGGGGAATATCATATTCTGACCTATGCATTTTAATATGTCTCTGTTCAATCTCGGGTTACACTGTATAATTGTATATAATACTTTTCTGAAGACCTGTGATGAAAATCTCCAGATGGCATCTGAAGGGAAGGATGTAAAATTCTTATTGCAAATATTGGCAGCAGTGCAGCACTCACATGTGCAAACTTAGAGGAAGCAGATTGGTACGTGTGGAGCCACTTCGTTCCTGGAACTTAAACAATGAGATAAGAAATCTGTGTGTAATGTATAATAAAATTTTTCTTATTAGCCTTTAGAGCTTGATCTTTCAGGAAAAACTGGTGAAAACTTTGCTTTAAACCTCCCTCTTGTTTTTGTGGTGTTGTAAATCACTTTTTGAGGCTGAAAGAATAGGTTGCTTAGGAGGTACCGTTTCCATGATTGAGTAGGCGAGTGTTGTCTTTGACAGGATTGTGCAGTGAATTGGTCTTGATTCCACCTTCTGCCTTGGGATGTGAGTTCATGTTATGAGTCTTCTTGACAGATGATGTTAGAAGCCTCTTAAAGTCAGTTCTGGCAGATACTACCATCCCAGATCCTTAAACATCCTTTACAGCATATTTAACATCATCATGCTCTTCCTGTCTCTTAGTGCAACTTCTCCTTAGAAGGTTAAACTGGAGTTTTGTTTAGTCTCCCAGTGTTTTTTAGTTTAAAAGATCACTCTACTTTCTCTAGTTTTCAGTTTACGTACTATAGCCCTTAGATACTACTTTGTTTCAAATCTCGGCCTTGCTTCCAGTCAGATATTTTTGTCGTGCTTATCCTTTCTGCTACTTGGCAAATCTAAAAACACTTCTTTTTTGTGCAGATGTTGTTAGAAGTCACTCTTGTGCTTTTCAGGAGAAACCTTAAATAAAGGGAAATTTTTTTGTATCTTATATGAAAAATATGTTCATGACAGTAAGAGTAGTAGTGCTTTTATGCCTTCCCAAAAAAAGGAATCAGCCGTTGTGTGGTTTTAATGATGAGGTATTTACAAGTACAATGTCCAGAAAACAACTTGACTTATTATGTTAACATTGCAAAAGATCTCCATAAACCCTTGGGAGGCAACTTAGCTTCTGAAAGCTTAGTGGAGAATCTGTTAAATCAGCAGAAGAATATTGAATTCCTAGTTGAGATTTGAAAAATGCTTGTTTCCAAAACAGAGTATGCTGAATTATGTCTTCCACTGAAACAGCCAACCAAAAGACAGAAATGTAGGAATAATAAACAGAATGGAAGTACAAGCCTTGCAAAAAACAAGGGGGTTTTAATGTGGAAAAATTTACAAGCTTTGAATATATTATAGCATCACTCTGACATGAAGAAACAAACTTCTAGAGAATGCTATATATAACCAAGTTTTCATCACCAGTTTACTTTGGTTTAAATACTTTGAAATGTTGGAAATTACAGGCTTTCTGAAGTAGAAATTGTCACTTTTATATTCTTCTGTTTGACCCACTGATAGCAAGGTATATGGAGATAAGGCTCTACCCATACTAATGAAACAGTGCTTTATCTACACTGTCACTGATGATGGTGCTCTCAGGAAAGCAACCAGGAAATGTAGCTTGCTCCATACCTTCTTCATGTAGGATGTTTTTAGCCACCTTGTCTTGTTTGGGGAGCAGGAGATAATGGCATCACTTTGTTCTCTGTGCCTTCATAATGGATTGTGATTTCTTTGTCTTTATTTTCTTCCCCCACCTCCTCCTCCACTCCCCCCTCTGGTTTTCAGTGATGATTGGCTTTTAATTATGTACATGTCTGGTAAAAATCTGAGTAAGCTTGTATGGTCAAGGATTTCCATTTCATGTCATTTGGGAACCATTGTGGATGCTACAGAACAAGCTCTTTTTATTCCACACAAGAATATGGAGGTTCAGTGTCACTTAAGTAACTATCAACAGTCAGTAAATATTACTGCTCAGGTTATAAAATGCCTTTCACCATTGTTTCCTGAAAAGGTAGGTTGAGATCTGCTTTGATGTCCTTTCACACGTATGCACGCCATATATACACGAACACAGCTGTTATAATCTGCGCAAGCACTTAGTTGACCAAGTGCCTTCTTTTAGTTAGCTTAATATGTATTTTTATTTTTTTCTTCTAAAAAAGACCAAAAAATTAACTTGTTTCGTCTTGGGAAATCATTGTACAAGGGAGGGAAGAGGTTTATTAGATTCCCTTGACTGTTGTCAGGAGAGGAGAGGACAAGAAACCTGTCCAGGTAAGCAGTTGTACAAAATGGATAGCCCTCTTAGCATGACATCAGCAGGAGTACTTTGCTAACATCAGGAAAACTGTTGTATTTGACAAGGTAGACTTATTGCCAAGTAAATGCCTTCCTTGACTGAAATAAGCTATACCAAGCGAAATTACTCTGCTACAAATTAAGGATGGCACATTCATCAGTAAGTGATTTAATGCTTCTCATCTGCAGCACTTCTGCACTGGCGAGCGTTTGCAAGATGGGACAAGCTTGAAAAACAATGTGAAACAAATTACATTAGAGACTGAGAGTAACTTTTGTGCAAAGAATTCATGGAATGTTTTAATCTCAAAGATGCCTTATGGTTCTGTTATTAAGATTACCTTACCCTAATCTTTACTTCTTGCAGTGATTTAAAACGTCTTTAATATTCTTCAGCCAATCTTCTTAACAAAGCCTAGTTCTTGTTAAATACATACTGGGTCTTACCAGATGCAGTGTGCTACTATCAGAGTACATCTTCACAAGTTCTCACAGAATTCTTACAAATCTCTGCTAGTAAGTGAAACTGGAACATTTTCAATGGAACAACAAAGGGTGTTCCATTATGTTATAATGTACGCTGTTATTGAGAGACTGAGTAGTTGTGGAAATAAGTATGTATCACAAGTGAAGTGATTCTGCATGTACTGGATAGCAGTCGATTCATATCAAGAGTTTTATTCTAATATTTTCATTTAATCATTAAAACTAAGGATGTTAGCCTTCAACTGGTATATAAAATAAAGGTGTGAAACTACTGTTTGGCCTCATTGTCCATGTTGGAAACAAAAAATAGGTTAAATTAAGACTGGAAAGTTAAAAATCTAATGTGGTGAACAGCTGCAAGATTAGTTAATGAAAGAATATATCGTAACTTCCTCATAGCTATCTAATGGAAACGATATTTGTTGACCAACAAGAGCTCTATTGCAGCTTGTGCATACAGTTAGCAGTTTCACTGCTCAGAGCCATTTTTAAAGATGTGTCCTGTTATGTTGCTTTGAAGTCTTTATAAAAATCAAAATGTAAACATATAGCTTCCTTTGTATTGTATCAAGTACTTTGTTTTAGGTGCAGGTGATTGTGATCCCTAGTGGGACAAGCAGATAAAATCTTGCTTGTGTTTTCTTGGCCATCTGAAGTTGGTTTGCCCCTCTGGAGTTCAGTGTCAGTCAGTAGTGTGTTTGTGTACAATGCAACATGCCTTTTATTTCTCAAGAAGCCTTGCTGATGAAGTGTTGCATTGTTTAAAAAGACAGATTTGTGATTGCTCTCCAATTACTGCTTAGAGATCACAAGAGGGAGGGAAAACAAATATATCCTGGTTGAACTAAATTTTCTTTGGAGTCCGATACCATCTATGATAGCTTATTCATCAGCCTTAATAGATGACAGAAACACTATAAATATTAGATCTTTGTGGCAGAGTAACTTCCACAAATTCTAGGGCTTCTTTGTTCTTTGTAGATGGCTTTTTAATGTGGAATAGAGAGCTTACACAGATCTCAGCTCTAAGAAGTGTCTGTTTTCTTTTTTTTTTTTTAATTGCTGGGCAGTTGCTGTTTATTTATTAAACTGCCTTTTTGCCAATAAGCATTGTCTGATAATCTTTGCAGTATTTGAACTGTCAGTTTAAGCATGAACTTCTGTGATGTAAAGAGCAGTGAGGCTCAATACAGGTGAGTTTCTCTGTTTATGTGCCTATTGGATACAGGAGTTTAGATTTGATGTGGTGGAATATACAGTATCCTATTTATCTTGCAGATAACTGTGATCAGTATCAACTTAATTTCTGCTTTGGGAAGAAATTTGCTGAAATATTCCTAGATAATGTTTTCAGTATAACTTCTGTCTTTCTAAGCAATGTGACCTCTAAAGCAGAGGCCTTCACAAGTGATGAAGTATCATTGCTTTAACATATGTGAACCTGTCCTGGCAGAGATACTAATTTACTTTCCACTAGGGTTGTGGGGAATATGCATCTCATGTGCGTTTAGATTCACAATGGAGTGCTTTCTCTAGGGTGTTGGAATATTGGGGTGCCATTTTTTCAGGGAGATGCTGGCTGCATTTTTTTAAAGAGTATTGCTTGCTTTACATACTGTATAACTTTATAGCCATATGGTAAAATGTAATAAGAGAAATGCTCTCCCTCAGCACAAATCTGCAGCTTGTTTAGAAGTGGGCAAAAGTTTGCTGTTCATATTGGAAGTAAACTGCAAGTATTGAAAGAATGGTAAAAATACAGTCAGTCAGCTCTTACTGTATTGCTTCAGCTGGTTGTACAGAACCTTTCTGCTGCAGAAACTCTGAAGCCTGATTTTTCTGCTCTGTTAAGTCTAGACTTCAGTTGCTTAGGGTTTATAAATGCAAAACCATATATCTGGCATTCTTGGCCATGTACAGTACAGATCACCATGAGGTTATGGGCAGTGCCCTAGAACCAAAGTTTGAGAGTAGCTCTGAGTGACTTCTTCAGCAAAGCTGCTGCTGATCTGTGAGTTCACACTTGGTTATTTGCACCTGAGGTAGAAGGGCTGCAACTCTGTATCATGTACACTTTAGGTGTACAGTAAAACAAATCTTGGCATGAAGATGAGCAGTGCCAATTTCAAGTGACTGCCTATTTTCTTGGACTAGTATAAGGCTATGTCATGTAAAAGCATGTACCTCTTCTCAAGCTGTCAGCTATAAATATTCAGCCCATCTTAGCTATTCTAGCAGAGGCAATTGTTGCATTTCTTTTCCCCGTTCTTCTTTCTTTGCTGAGTTTGCACAGCTACAGCTCTGAGCTAAGAGTGGTTAAAGGAGAATGTTTCTCCTCATTAGGAGGCCTATATATTTTGATAGAATGACAGCATGTTCTTTAGGGAATATATGTGTGCTTTAGACTGAATGATGCAAGGCTTCTAGAAGCACGGAAGTGTTTTTCTAAATGGCAAGAGCAATCTTGTTACGACTACAGTAGACCTGTGAAAGGGTATAACAGCAAAGGAGAAGTTATTAGTTAATCCTCTAATTCCAGTCTAGATCTGTCAGTAGCTGGTTTAAGCCATTTACAGAACTCATAAGGGACTTCAGATCAGTTGCTCTGATAAGTGAGTCTAGTTTTCCAGCTTTTTGAAGATCTGTGTTCCAGTAATCCTCCCTTTCTTCCCCCTTCACTTCCTGAAGGTCATCATAATCCAGTTTCCTAGATGAAAGGATGTTACCAGAATCATTGCACAACTCCTGTGCGAGAACAATTGGCAGGGTGGTGTCTGAACCAGCCTTTTTTCGCATGGTCTTAAAAATTAAGCTGTATACTGCCAAGAGAGCCAGCTGCTGGAGGATTGCTGCAATCCTGGCAGTCTTTCTAGGCCTGCATTTGAACAGATGTGGACAGGGCTCTGAGCTTCAGAAGCTGTTTGAGTTGGTAAGGGATTTTGAGGTTCTGTTTGAATGCTCAAGCACTGTTTTGAGTACAAGTGGGATTAGCAGTGCTACCTAGTCACTGCTGTCTGCAGGCACTGCTTGGTTTGTCTTTGTGGTCCCAGAAAACACATTAAAACTCTAATAGCAGTTAACAGCCTGCTACACCCGTGTGTACTGGGGGCTGAAGCAGCAAATATGAGCTGAATATTGTTGCATAATATTGCAAACCCTATTCAATTAACATGTGGCATCATGCTCCAAGTGCAGGATTTTACAGTGGGATAGGAGACTAAATATGTTGAAGTGCAGAGGAGATGCAGAGAGAAATGGAAGTGGAGGACAAGGAACCTGCACCTGGTTCCTTGCTTGATTGCTGGTGCTTTGCTCTGTCATGACTACAGATCTCTTCAGATGGTAATGACACATGGTGGATAGTGAGAAAATACCACTGAATGTTTTCAAATTCTTGTTAATGTTGTTGTAGCCATGGTAGCAAGTTTCAAGAGAGGTAATAATTTCATTAAATTGACTGATGGCTCTGGAACAAATTACAGGCTGACAGGCTTTTGAGACCCACAAACCTGAAGGCAGCGTCTTCCAAATCTATCAGTTGCTATACTAGGCAATTACGTCTCTGTAGAGGATGGAAAGACTTGCACATGAAACTTGTTTACATCTCAAAGCATTCTTCAATCTATAAGGACAAATGTAGAATCATAAACTCTTTTTATGGGAAAGAGTTTAAGGAAGACTGTGAAGTGGTTGCCAACTACAAATTAAAGTTACTCTTTAATCTTTAGCCTGGAAGGCTCACAACAGCTTGGAAAAGGGTGTGAATCTGTAGAGGGGAAAACTACAGAAGTGCTGAAGTTCCTTCTGCTTGAAGCACTGTAAACTCCGTACATTATGGGAGCATGGAGAGGATGTATCTATGGGAGAAGATGTATTCCTCGCTGTGGTAGAGGGGCTGATCACAGCACTTGTATCCAGCTGTGTATGTTACCTTACTACTCTTGTAGTAGTGAAATCTCATGTGTGTTTTGATGGGATTGTACATCACTGACTTGAAATGTTGTCAGAAGTTGTGCATTTCTGTATAGGCGATATGCAGGTGTGACTTTCTCAGAAGGTATCACTGTAGTTTTGGTGGTTTTTTGCATGTAAACTGCTCTGAACACTTGTGTTTTTATTGGTTGTCTCAATGTTAAAAATGCAAGTAGTGGCTTTTGGACCACTGTCTGTGGGATCTTGCACTAGGCCTGTTTCTTTTTATTTTGTTGCCCTTTTTTTTTTTTTTTTAACTTCACTTTGCAGTCTGGAGTATTTAAAATAACCAAATAATTGGTCTGAAAATGTAAGAGAAAGCTGGGTCTCCACTGGAGCATCTGATGTGATGTGAGCCAATTAAAAAATAAGTTTCATAAGCACAAGATGCCTTTGTGTTTTCCTGAAATCTTACTGCTTTTTGGGAAAGAGGAATTAAGCTTCTGAAGAAACTGGGTGAGAAAAGATTAAGAAATAACACTTTTAATGGAGAAGATGTCTTAAATGGCAATGACTACTGTTAAAAATACCAGCTTCTACCCACTAATGATAAGCCAAGTTTTGCAAACTTTACAGGTTTCATCCTTTTTTCTCATGCTTTGCCTTTGATGGGATTTTGCCTTTGATTGCATGGTTGTGGGTGGAATGTCTGATACTCTTGGCTACAAAAACTGTATAGGTTCTTAAAATTACATTTGTTCTGGCTTGGAGCAGAGCTATGTGGGTGTTGGATGTTTCTTTGAGAGCTGGCATTCCTTTTGGTTAATCACCTTATGTTATCTGCAACTTTAAAGGAAGACTATTAATATCCAGCAGTCATCTTCACTTTGTGGCATAGATCTGCACTGCTGTAGATTTAATGCTTCAGTATATGAATCACCCATCTGGTGAAAACAGTGTTTGAATATTCAATTATCTAAAAATATACTCTGTGGACCAGAGACAAGTAATTATAACTGTTACTTATTATAGTCTCATTAATGGCATAGTGCTTAATCTGTTAAGCACAGTAGAGTATTAGTTGATCAAAAATGCATTACGATCTCCTTAGGTTAGATGATGTGGATCTTTTTCTGGGTGATACAGATATGTAATACATTGTGCTAGGCTAGAATTTAATTAACTGATAAGTAGTCCTATGCATATCTGGCTAGCTGCAGTGTTTAAATTATACAAGCTGTCTAATGTCCTGTGTACTAATTTTGACAAATGTCAGAATTGGCTGAATGCATGATGGATTGGCCACTGCTGCTTATTGCAAAGTGAGCTGGATTATCAGAAGTAATCAGTTCAATTTAAACCCAGCTTGTTTTAACTGAAGAAGGGTAGGAAGCAGCCATGTAATCAGTTCAGCAAGTAGACCTAAGGAGGAAATTAGTAATTTCCGTTAGTACAGACAAGCAGGCTAAAACATGGTGAACAGCCCTAGCTGATTCAGTAGATTTCCATTCATTATTAAAAGCATAAGAAACTCTTCTTCAAGGTGCAGTTACCAGTGAATTTTGAGCAAATTTTGAATCTTGTTTAAAAGCAGGTATCTCTTGATTTAAAAACCTGATATGAAAAAAATAGGGAGCGCTTGGACTTGATGATTGTGCCTGTCCTAGTCCATCCACCTACCACCTTGTCAGAAATTGAGTGAGTGATCTTGATTACATAAGGTAAAAGAAACTGCAAATTCTACTTTGCAGTTAATTTAACCCGTGTGTAAGCACAAGTGGTACATCATAGTTTGTACTTCAGCTAGAGGTCTTGTGTTGCAGTTATGTGTGTGACTTAGGTCCTACTTTAATTTCTTTTCTAGGGAAAGCACGTGTGCAGCAGCTAGCAGAGAACACGAGGTATTTCAGGAGACGACTGAAAGAGATGGGCTTTATCATCTATGGAAATGAAGATTCCCCAGTTGTGCCTCTGATGCTCTACATGCCAGCAAAAATTGGGTAGGTTTAACAGGGAAACTTCTCACCCATCTTCTCTAAAGCTAGGATCGTACAAGAATATTAAGACTTTTTATAAATGTCAGAAAAGACTGAATTGATTTTTTTGCTTTTATGGTCATTACTGAGTCTTAGGAAACATGGAAACTTCCTGCAAGTGATCTTGAGAAAATTGAGGCTTGTAGCTTGCGGCAGCAAGGAAGCACTTCAGGGGAGCCATTTTACCACTACATTCCATGTTTTAAAAGCTGGGTTTGGGGTTTTTTTTGGGTCGTTTTGTTTTTTCCATGTTATTTCTTTGCAAAGCGCATATATATGTGCTAAAGAAAAGCTGAAATTGAATTAAAATTAACATTAAGTCACTAGAAGAATCTTCTTACCCGTTCCTGAATCAAAAGCAGTCAACATTTCCACAGGTGAACTCTGAAACTTAAAAAAGGAAAAAGCAGGGGGTGGGATATTGTGGGACACAGCAACCTGTATTTGATGAATCCCAAGTTTTTTAAGAAGTCTGGATTTAACAGCTCAGATACTGTTGTTGTAAATACTAATCGAACTGTAAGCTTTATAAATGCTTATGGACATGTGGGCTGCTGTGTGCATAATTACAGCTAAAATTCTGCAAGCAGGATATAATGTATACATTAAAGTTTTTTGCAACATAAACACAAAGCCTGATTTCAAGGACAACTCGGCTTTGGTAGCTGCTTTTCAGTGTCTGTGTATAATGCAGTGCTCAACCAACACTTTTGAATTTGGAAAGCATGGCTTCATTTTAAGCCGTAACAAACATCTGTAGTGTTCTAGCTCAGGCATCAGTCTGGCTAAGTAGTGTGGTTCTGTGAGGGAGCAAATATCTTCTGGCATTCTGCATGAAGCTAGATGCAGTCTTTCTCCACCCTTCTCAGTATAACCAAATTTAAAAGGCCTTTAGCCTTTATAGGTGCTGTAGAATCTGCAGTGTGTGCCATCCAGCGCACAGAGGCATACTGTTTCTGTTACCCAGCTGCTCTACCAGCCAGAACAATCTTTTCCCCAGAAATGTTCATGGAAATGTTTATTAGCTTAGCAGTTGGGCCAGTAACTTAAAAATGAAAAGGAACACGGAGCTCTGATGTAGATCCTAAGGGCCAGCTCTCATCAGATTTACTTCATCCCTTCTTTGTCTCTTGTGGTCTGTTTTTAAAATAGTTTGAAAGTACTAAATGGATACAAAATCAAGTGTATCACTGTGCACCTATTTATGAGGAAAATAGTTGCAGCAGAACAAAAAGGCAGAAATATTATAAACCTAATAAAAGGATGTAATCTTTACACATCCTTTTAAGCCTCAAGTTCATTGCTGCTGCTTCTGAAGACAAGGTCAGTTCAAAAAGAACTATTTCCTACGGCCTGTAAACACACCCACAATTGCACTGCCATTACAGAAAGGATCTAGATCTTCGTGCCTCTCATCGCATATGTCAAAGCCACTGATTTCTTTAATCCGCATAAGAACTTGGTGTCAGATTAGGTTATCTCAATTTACTGTAGCAATTCAGTGGTTCCCCTGGTAGGCACTTAAAAAGCAGTGCATTCTGTGACACTGTAATGTACTTTAATTGAATTGAATTGGTGAAAACAAACCAATATGAAATTGCAGAAGCTTTAGGGGATTGCAGCAAGTGGGATTCCTTGTATAGTCTATCTTCCAAGCCAAAATCCTTCCTTTCCAACCTTAGGTTACAAATCCAAAAGACCACCCTCTGCCTCTAATCTTTTAGCTCTGTTAGAATTTAATACAGTGAAACCTTTTGAGGAAGACCACCTTAGGAACGAATTGAAAAATGGCTTTCGTGAATAGGCATTCTGCCTCTAGAAGAAAGCACTGCAAGCTCTGAACTGTGGTCATGCAGGCTTGCTTCAACAAAGGCCTGTATGTTTAAACATACGGAGACCTTCATGCTGCTGCTGCTTTGCCACCACTGGTATCATTCTGATGATCTTTCTTGTTCTCTCTGGCAGTGCGTTTGGGCGTGAGATGCTGAAGCGGAACATCGGTGTTGTGGTTGTGGGCTTTCCTGCCACCCCCATCATTGAATCCAGAGCCAGATTCTGTTTGTCTGCAGCTCATACCAAAGAGATGCTTGACAGAGTAAGTGTCTTGTCTTTCTTTTGTTCATGCCTTCTATAAACAGATACAGCAACTATTTTTTTGTAGACTGGTTCAGTATTTGGTACACAAACTATTAAATCTAATGTTTAAAGCCTTGTAGTAGAGCTCAGAACCTAAGCTAGGTTGAGTCATGACTTTGGGAGAGTAAACTGTCCTGTTCAGAGACTTGCTTGAAAGAATCCCATAGGATATGGTCTTGAAGAGAGGTGGTGTCCAGGACAGCTGGTTGGTTCTCCCACCCCCAAAGAATGACGCATTCTGACTTACAGGAGAACAATTGTGGTGGGAAACCTGCACTGATGAACAAACCAACAAATATATAAAATGGAAACATAAATAGGTGCAAGGTGACCCAGGATTAATAGAGACAGTTCTGAGCATGCTGGGATGGGGACAGGAAATTCAAAACCTACCTGGAGGCTGTCAAAGGACATGAAATGCAGCAGGCAGGCCTTCCATAGGGATATTAGTAGCACGAGGAAGAGTAGAGAAAATGTGGGGCTGCCGCTGAATGGCATACATGACAAATGACACACAAGAGGCCAGGGTACTCATTGCCTCTGTTGCCTCAGTCTTTACTGGTGAGACTTGCCTTCAGGAATCCTGGGCCCACAAGGTCAGTTACCCTTGGTGTAAAGGAGGGTCAAATAAGGGAACAAACTGAACATCGACAAGTCCATGGGACCTGATGGGATACACCCACAAGTGTTGAGGGAGCTGGCTGTCACTGTAAGGATGCTCTTGATTATCATCTTTGGAAGGTCCTGGTGAATGGAGATTGGAAGAAAGCAAATGACACCACTAACTTCAAGAAGGGCAAGAAGTGTGATCTGAGGAGCAGCAGGTTGAGAAGCCTCACCTTGGTCCTTGGAAAGATGGAGGAAAAAAAAATCCTTTAAGCTATTTTTAAACATTTTGTAGTTAAGAAGTTGATTTGGAGGGATCATCAATCATGCCCAGTGTCCAGATACAATGAGGTGGTAACACTTGAATACATGAACAGCAAATGGGACATACAAACAGACATTTACTAATGTGAAAAAAAAAATAGATTTAAACTTTTCATATTTCACTGCCACAAAATGTTCAAATCAAGGACTGAAAATTGCTTTTTTTAAATTTCAGTTTTGTTAGGAAAAATAGGCAGTGGCCAGTGCAGTTTGATAATATATATTTAGTGTCGATATGTATCAGTTAAGTAACCTGACATGTATCTACAGTGTTCTGCTTGCTTCCCATTTCTTTCTGCCTTCTAAGACCCAAGTTCCTTCCCAGCTACTTGTCCTGCTACTCTTCCTGTCATTATCCCAGTTCAGTGTTTCTGTTCCAAATAAAAATTCTGAAGCAGTATCTCTAGAGAAGGTTCCCTCCTTCTCTTCCTTTCTCCCAGTACAAAATGAACAGTGTCACAGACTTGTCTCAGAACATAGTAATAGAACTGATTGCATTGACACAAATGAGGGAGCAGTAACTTCTGGCCAGATGCATTTGAGGGAGATAAATGGGGAGGAGGTAGGAAAAGAAAGAGAACTGAAGCCTCTGAAATCATATTGCTGCAAACCGAGCTACAACTGAAACTGTGCGAATTTGGTATGCTGGCACTACCTGAGCATTCATGCAGTCTTGCTGTTGGTTAGATTCTTGATCTGCTCTCAAAGTTACTAGCTGGAGTCTTTACCATAACCAGCTGCTTCTGCAGGGTCTATATAAGTACTATATTTGCTCTTTTCCAAACCCAATCTGTAATTTTTATTACTCTGCTTTTAAAAAGCTCTTTTCCTGTCAATTCTGTTACAAGTCTTTCTGCTTTCCAGAAAATATTTCAGGTTTTGTGCTTTTAACGTTGAAAACTTATTTCTAGAGTATCTCTGTAGGTGCTAAATGCTCTAAATGGTGGAAATGCTTGTTTAATACATTAGGGCTTGTCTATCTAAGAAAAGTAATCCAGGACAAAATGAGGTGTGAATTTTGAAGTGAATGAAAAAATCCTGATTTAGCTCAGTATGTGGAGGCTTTACTCCAAGTTAGTGTAATCCACTCCAAGATTCAAAACAGCTGCATGCTCTGAACCCAGAACATTGGCAAGAGGAGTTAATAAGGAGCAAGTCTTTGTGTCAGTGATTTTTGTGTTGTGTTTTCTTGTGATGCAGTGAAAGGGATTTAATTTCAGGCAGTTAATCATTAAGGCAACCCTCGGATCTGATCCCTCTGCTGAACTGTGGCAATAATATCCAAGAGGAAAAGGAACTGAAACAAATAGACTTTGAGAGAGCTGGTAGAGAGCTTCTTCAAGTCGGTGACACAGTGGAGAACTTCGTAGCCCATCTGTGCATGCATGGGTGTTAACTAGGACTCTTACAGCATTCTAGGTTTTTCTTCTAAACAAAATTTATCTGGGTTTGGAGCCCAAGGAGGAGAAGCTTGTCTTGTAAATGCTGATATTTGTAATGCTTCCTTGTTCTTATTAAGTAAACCACATGATGGGGAACAGTTCTCAGTTACAATTTTAACAGTTTTATGTAAATAAAACTTCCTTGCCTGAAAATATTTGGCTCAGGATCAGAGTGAAGTCCCTCATAACCTGCATCCCTGTGGGCTGGTGCTTTCTTTTCAGTGATGAAAAATATATTACACTCTCGTGAAGTCAGAGTTCACCAATGCCATTTCCTTTGTAGTCTTTGCTGGTCACATGGTACTTTTTGTTTTAAATTAATAAAATCCTAAATCTGCATTCAAGAGTAACAGTTAACAGACTCTTTCAACAGAAATTCAACCTTAAATTGTTTCCATATGGGATCTCTACTTAAAGCTCTGGCAAACTGTGCCCACGCGTTTGTTTTGTTTTGTTTTTACCAAGGTCCAACTTCTGGGTTTGTCGTTCCCCCAGATTTTAGAGTGGAGAGGATTTTGCTGCCAGATATAACAAGCATGAGGGGCCATTGTTTAAAGAAACAAAAACTTGAACTATCCATCCAGGAAGGAAAAGTATGTAGGAATATTAACCCTCATCTGCCAACTGTTCTCGGGAGACAGGCATTAGACCCAGAACATGTTAAAATGGGGGCATTAATGTTGAAGTTAGTGGCGTTCCGAAATGCTGAACGTAACTATCTGAATAAATTTATAATTCAAGGGAGTGCATAATGCCAGGCTTTGAGTTCAGGAATCACATTGGACTTGGAAGTCATCTTCTGAACTCATTTCTTTGTCACTTGCATATATAAGATAATTGGCATCACATACTGTTGTAGACTTGTCTGCAGCAACTAATTTGTTTTGTACCTTGCTCCACGAATGTTCTGTAGAGAAATGAATTGAAATTTAGGGCTTGGCTTTTAATAAACCCTATTGCAAATGAGTGTCTTATCAAAGAGATTGCAACATAAAGAAAGAATGATTAACTGAGCCGGGACTTTCCTCATCTCTTACGCTAGCAGATGTTTGATCTCTGGTAAACTTCATAACATTTGCATTCAGGTCAAAATGGTGAAAGGTTTTGTTAGCTCACTAACAGTGTCTTGAGTGTTGCCTTTGTGGCAACCTCAGTCATTGGGACTTAGTTTGTAAGGAGAAAATGCTTGTGATCCTACCTAGAATAACTTTTCTTATTCCTTGGATCAGCTGGCAAAAATGTCCCATGCAATGTTGTTTGCAGTGTGTCTCTATCTGTACATGGACAATACAAATTAATCAAATGTAGATATAACAAATGAAACAATAGAACTCGTTAGTGCAGTATTGTAGTTTGCCTTTTGCTATCTTGCCATTTAAAAAATACATTCGGTCAGAGATGTATACTACTAACACACATTTTCATACTGAATTATACATGAAGAGGAGTCGAACCTACACGTACGTATTTTTTCTGCTTCAGCTGTATTACTTCCAGGAAGGGAGGTTGTTGTTGGTTTTTTCTGTCTATGAATAGTCATGGTTTTGGGGGGGATGACTGCAAAATTTGAGTTAGTATTGCTGGATATTATGATCCTGCCTTGGAAGTGGAGTAGTTTGGTGGGTGCAGAGTCACTCTTAGTTAAGCTATTCACTTGGTCTTGAGACTCCTGAATGCTAAAATCAAAACCAAGTCTTAAGCACCTCTGAAGCTACAAACTTCTAGCACAGTGAAGTCTTGCTTATGTAAAATGGCTGTCGAGTAATCTGCAGGCACGTAAACAGGAAGATGTGCTGATAACTTGCATCTCTCTCCTCTACTGATCTACTGTGGTCTTTTTCTCAGGCTTTAAAAGAAATTGATGAAGTTGGGGACCTTTTGCAGCTGAAATATTCCCGTCACCGTTTGGTACCTCTCTTGGACCGACCGTTTGACGAAACAACATATGAAGAAACAGAAGACTGAACTCCCTCCATGTGCTTTGGTGGGAGGGACACACCCTGTGGGACACTCCATGGCACGCAGGACACAGCATCCATGAACAACACATTTAGGACTGCTTAGCGTAAAAGACATTTCCTCACAATACTGAAGTGGCCACGTCAGCTCTAAATGGCATTTTGTAAATAGGGAGAGGAGAAAAAAGGCTTTGATTCCTGTGTCTTCAGGGTCTGGCCCTAGAGGTGCTCAGCTTCAATTTTTCTTGTTGCTTTTTTTATTTATTTGTCTCAATGAATTCACAGCAACCCGAGCTGGCTGTGGCTGATCAGCTCAGACTTTGTATGCCCCATTAGCCTCGCAAATGCTGGCTGAGATGTTGTGAGCATGTGTGACGCTGGCATGGCAGCATTTCCAGTGTCACTGCTAGGTGCCTGACTTTCCCAGTAAGGAGTAAGCTGACCTCTGTGTTCTTGGAGTCTTCCTAAAGAAACTCTTAATTGCTAACTTTGACGTATTTAACAAGATGGATAATCAACCAAAGTTGCTTTTTCTTTTGCAGTTGCTTGTCTTTAAAACATAAATTTAGCCTTTTTAAAATAAATGTATTGTTGACATGTCACTGACAGGACCATTGTTCCCAAACATTATTTAGCTTTGTGAGCCACAGGCAGAAGGACTTCTGGGACTCTAGCTTCTTTTCCTTCCCAGTATGGATGCCAGATTGTCTCCTGGTTTTGACACTAATTGTCCTCTTGATATAGGGTAAGTGATGGAAAGGGGATTTTTGTTTTGTTTGGGTTTTTGTTTTTAAATGGGCTGTGTTTTGTCTTCTGACATACTACTGTTTAAAAAAGAAAAAGAAAGGTAGTTCTAATGTGTGTTGCTTTCTCATCTTCAGATTAATTTCTCTTGCTTTGGAATTATCATACAATCATGAACAAGTCACTGCTAAATTCTAGAAGGGTGCTCTTGGAATTAAGTAAAACAATGCAAGACTTGTGCTTCTTAAGACCAGCACCCCTCAAAAAGCAGGCCTATAAAATGGATGACTACTAGGAGAGCCACTTCATGCAGATCTGTGAAAGACTAATTGCTACCCTTTTTCTAATTCACCGTTTCTTGTCATATATGAGGTGTTCTTCATTGATCTTGTTGCTGAAGGCTTTTATGCAAAGAGTTTAGACAGCTTGGATCTTATGCATTACATTTTGGCTAGGCAACAAGTTTTGGCAGCTGCATGTCTGTGTAGGCCTTCCCTGAAGAGAGAATGTCCTCACAATTGCATGTAGTTTGACATCTTTTGTGTTTCTGTTAACTGTGAGATCAAATTAATCTTTGCTGAGCTGGTTGCTGTTTGGAATCTTTTATTTCCAAGTTCCCCAATGTCTTACTGTGAGTTTAAAATAGACACCTTTGTTCTAGCACACCTTAGAGGTGGCCTGCTGCTTCGTCATTGCATCTCATATTCTTTCAGTGAACAGAATGGATCATTGAAGAGGTACCAAAAACTTCGTAACAGCAGTCAGTTGTGGTACAGTTTGTTTCTGTATTTTATACTTTGGACATGCGGGGTTTCTGCCGAGATAGTAAAACTTTAACATTGTGTTGATTGGTTTGGGCCAGCTCTTCAGTTTGGGTTAGCAAGATGCTTTAAGTTCTTCTGTGTTCACCCTGCAACTAATAGGATTGGTCACTAGAACCAAGCAGTTCTGCAGATACATCTGATGCTTTAAAGGAGAATTGGCTTCTACTTTGTAGAATATCTATCTTCATGTGTTTATAGATCTTGTTCCATTTTAATGTAATGGAACTTCAAAATTCTGATTGTTTTTACCATTGCATTTTAGAAATCCAATTTGAGAAAAACTAAAATTGACTGTTTGAAAATGGGTCCAGATAACTGTTTTTGTCATAGTTCACTAATGTTGATTTACTCACCACCTGGAGCATAGCATGTGCACAGTTCAAGAAGTCTGTAACCTGTATATGCAATTTTGATAGCTATGGAGTAGTCTCATTTGTTCAGCCACAGAGTGAGTAAACTGCAATTACACAGGCTTACTTTCTCCCCTGCGTTCTGCCCAACAGTAGCTCTAACATTCCAGCAGATGACCTGCTGCTGACATCAAGAAGCTTTACCTCAAAGAATTGTTGCTTCTTTTTCTGAATTATAGTAGGGAACAAGAGGAGGTTAGTGCAGAAAGCCCTAACTCCAGCCCTGATCCTGTTGACTTGATCGTGGAACGGTTTCAGACTGGACAAAACAGACAAACTTGAATGCATAGGCATGGGTCAGCAGGGAGCTAGCCCAAGCATTCCTGGATGTACAGCGTGCTTGTGTCTGTGTAGTCAAGTCAATTTGAAAACTGTGATGTACTGAGTTACAAGTTCTGCAAGTCTTGAGTCTTAATCTTTTCTTTGGGATTCAGTTGTAGTGCAGCTTGTCTTTAGAAGGGAGAGAAACAGCTGCATAAATATCAGTAATTTAGATAACTCCTGCATAACACTTCTGAAATTGTCAGTGTTTTAAAACTACCAATCCTCACTGGGATTCCAGTTGCACTTGTTGAGGCAACTGTGTTCATACTAAACTTCTGCCATTCAGTATCTTTCTGTTATGTCATGCTGTCTGCATATGACTCTGAATTCTGCGTTGCAAAGACATTTCAGTAATCATTCAGGCAGTCACTAGCATTTGCAAACTGCTTGCTTACATTTCAGCTGTGCCGTATCTTTTTTGAGAAGCAACCCCACCCCTCCGGAGGCCTTTTATTCACATGAACCTGTTTTGCCAAAGTCTGGTACCTGTTGGAACTGCTTCTGAAAAAGAAAGAAGTCCAAGATTTTGCACTTTTAAGCCAGTAATTCACTGAGTGTGAAAGCCAGGAAAATCTTTTCACGTCTACTAAAAAGCTCTGCTCCCACAACAGAAGGAACAGACCACTACTGGTTTGTACTAGGCAAACCTACAGCATGAATGCTGTCACAGTATGTGTAGGATGGATTGCTGCTTTGATATTTATGTACTGACCAGAAATCTGTTTCCTTTTTGTCCTGGCAGTAGAAGTGAATGAAAGAACCAATCTTGAGAGATCACAAAGGAAGAAAAGCTGCTTAAGAAATAGACTTCAGTCCCTGCCAACTGTTCTGAGACATTCTAATTGAAAGTGACTCCTGGTATTTCTTAAGGGATGCAAAATTCAAAAGAAAGTGAAGGCTGCTTTTGAACAAAGGATTTTGCCCTGTACAGTATATTGGCTAAACTTATAAATATACAATAGTTACCTTCCCAGTACCTCTCTGAAGAACTTAGCAGGCAAGGCTTTGCTTCTGCTGAGCGAAGAGTTTAGAACCATTATAGTTTTCAAGGCTGATGGCCACGTTCTTTTTCTCTTAAGAAAACTGAGAAGCTCCTATTACTGAGCATCAACAGAGAGTGAGAGATCTGCTTCTTGTTAGAAACTGGCCTTCCCAAGTAGACCTTTGTCTTAAGGAGCCTGATTCATAATTTTGGTTTTAGTTTTTGGCAGGCAATAAACCAAGTCTTGTGTTAAGATTTTCATGGCTTTTATTATTACACAAGACACAAACTTTTGTACAGTATGTGTATATGGTATAATTCAACTCTTTGTTTAGTTACTATATTTTTTTCCCCTTATAAGTAGCATCCTTAAAGAGCTGTTCTAGTTCTATAGTTACTGGTATAGCATACTTCTGCTGTAGGCAAAGACTCAGGAATGAACTGACTGAACATCTTACTGTAATGAAGTCATTCAGTGAAGGAATTGTGTCATGCATTATGATCTTGCTATTTTCTCTAAGAGTGCAGAAGTGGTGCCCACTGTCAGAGTAGGAGCCCACCTTCACACAAGCAGTAAAGGGAAGTATGCCCATGCAATCAGTGACACAGCCCAGTGCCGTGTGGATGAAGCACCAATACAGCAGAGATGGAGAAGGGGCAGTCAGTCATTGCTTATCTCAGCTGTACAGGGATCTTTCATGTGTACTTGAACAAACGTCCCTAAGACAGGAATGCAACTTCCAGTGCCCAGAGGGACACTTCTCTAAGGCTTTTCCACACCAAGTAAATACTGTTTCTCCTTCTATGCAAATTTTAATTTCTTTACTTTTGAAAAGTATTTGGCTTACAGCTGTTTGCTTGTCCAGAAGCCATGTTATCTATTCAGGCAGATCATAGGAGAGGTTGGAGGAAAACCATGAGCATGAGCTCTCCATTTCACCTAGGAGAACACCTCACAGCATTAGGTCTGGAGCGCCATGCATGAGCTCTCTTGCTGCATCACAGAGAAGGAAACTTGCGGAGGTTTATCCCAATATACAATGCTCAGTCAAAATTTACACAGTTTATATGTACAGTTCACGTATATTATTTTTACAGTTTATCCTCTGCCTGTAAAAGTGTCAAGCATGCTGGGATCTATGTGGGTGGCACCTTCTGCACAGAGATCTGAGGTACCTGTGGTCTGTTCTGTTCCAACACGAGTGAAGCGCTGAGCTGTCTGGGAATAATTCCTAGTATGACCCCTCAGCAGGCTCTGGTGCTGGACCACTGTTTTGGAAAAGCACCAGTCATTTGACCTGTGTAACTTGAACATGGTTTTGAAAGAAAGAAAGGAAAAAAACCCACACACAACTCCTCAGATGCCATAGTGATGACTTGTATTCCTGTAGCATCCCCAGCTTTGCAGTTGTTCACCTGTTTAAGGATTTGGATGTGAAGCTAGAGCACAACCATGAAGTGCTTGTGTGAAGTATTGTGCTTTATTTTTCACTAAAAAGTGTTTGGTGCAGACATTGGAGCTGTTGAGTTTGCATCTCTGAAAGGGGTTGGGTGAAGGAGATGACGACTGTGGTATGCATTGAAGGCCTAAAACTGTGACTCTCGGTATGAAGAATTTAGATTAAAACTGACCTTGAAGAATGCAGTGGATTTTAACCCATGGAAGAACACTCTGTGCTTTTAGTTAAGCAATGCGTACTGCTGTTTTCTTGGAGGGAGAGGTTCAACTCAATTTGTGTTTGATCCTAGCAGCTGTTTTAAGGAGCAGAAGAGGTGTCTGCATGTGAAGGCCAAAAGCAGCGCAGCTCTCTGTACTGCTGTTCTGTGTGAGCGAGCGTTGGTAACTTGTTCCTGGGCTGCTCAAAGTGGGAGGATTATGGAGAGGGTCAAGAACTTCAGAAGCAGTGGCAGCTAGCAGATTAATTTCCTCAACAGTCGTGAACAGGTCTCTTGACTTGAATATGCCACGGGTTGGTGCTGTTCCAAAAAATACCCCTGGTGAAGTGAAACGTGCACCACACCATCTATCTGACTGCTGTAAAGCTCTCCTCTTTTTGCCAAATCTCATCCTGTTCAGGCAGTGTTTCTGCTACCCCCTAACGGTGTATTACGCTAACTGCATCTCCAGTCTTCCGATACCATAACTTTCAGACCAGTTTGAGAGGTGACGGGAACGTTGGAGCCTGAGGCTTTAGGCTAGCAGCCCCAAAGCCAATGGTGGCCCACATTTCCACAAGCCCCTGGGCAGAATTACCAAGTCACAGCACTTTGTCTTAAATTGCACTGTATTCTTATGCCTCTGTATTGCTATAATGTACATATATATCAGATTTTTTTTGTAGATAAGACATTTTAGATAAAATTTTTAAATGGGCTCCCCAAAAAATATTTTATGCCAGATGTCTAATTTTTTTTACACTTGGGATTAACATGAAGTTGGATGCTCTGTGGGCAGGGAAAAGATAAATGGATGGTACATTGGCTTTAAAAAGGTAACAATGCATGTTAAAAAAAATTAAAAATGGAGAAAAAACTGCTTGGGAAAAAAATCCATTCAAATCTATTCTATGTTCTGCATAATAAAGACTTTAAAAGAATAAAGCTGTATTGTGATTTTTTTTTAATGCTGATGAGGCTTTTCCCCTGTTGGGGAGACCAAACCCTTTCCCCTTCCTTCCCCATCCCTGTACACACACATCCCCTCAAAAACACGAATTTCAGAGTTTGATGCTGGAATTGCTGGGTAAAACTGTTTGAGAGCTCAGACTAATCAGTGTTCCCACTCCAGCACCAGGAAGCCTTGCACGTGTGGTGGGTGCTCAGCTGTTTCTTACCAGTCTCGGGTCTGTCATACAGTGACAGCCCTGTATGATGTATGGTCTGGAGAAGCTAATTCTGCTGTGGAGAGACAATGCTGCAGAGGTTCTCCTGGTCCTGAGGTCTTGCCCACCTGCGGTCCGTGCTGGCCATGTAATGCTGGCTCCACTCAGAAGTCAGGCTGCCACCCTTGGGGTGCTGCTCGTCTGGGGCTGCTATCAGCTGTCATGCTGCTAATGAGATGTTTTAAAGGCTTCTTGATGCATCTCACATGGTATTCTTGACCTCACATCTGTCCTGCAGTCTGTGCCTGGTTTTAAACATTTCCTTTCATTCAGCCCTAAGTTTGTGTAAACCAGATGTCGGTAATCAAAAAGGAGGTGTGGGTCCTGTTTTCGACTGTGAGTGCACAAATCGGCCCGGGTGCTTTGCAGGGTTGTGCTCAGGCTGCTGTAGAATGCCGGACTTAGGGTTTCTGTGCTAGGTGTCCCTTTCTGGGGGCCGTGCCAGCACCGGCACTTCTCCTCAGTGGGCTGCAAAACCTCCTTTCAGTGACTTTCCCTAATAATGCCCTCATGATAATTTCGCTCACAGGCTGACGGATGCCTGTGGAGATCCTGGAAAAGCAGCTTTCCAGACCCCAGGTACTCAGCCGCACGGTATTGCTAGCGGGCTCTGGGGGCTAGGAAAGATGCTGCCGGCGCAGGAGAGGGCAGATCAAAGAACCAAGGCTTGTTTCCAGTGATGGAAACTTCCTCTCGCAGCGCGGGAACAAGCCGGAGCATTCACCGGGGAGCACAGAGCCCCGCTTTTGCCCCCAGTCCCTGCGCTGAGCCCGCGGCCCCGCTCGTTAGAAGGGAGTGGAGGGTCTGGCCTTGGCGAGCGCGATCCGGCTCCATGCCCCAAAGCTTTCCCCCCGGGGGCGCGGCTGGAGGCTTTGAGCATCCACTCCCGGCTCCCGCCCCTCAGTCCAGGGAAAGAAACAGCATTTTAGACTATGCACAGAATAATTCAAAGCAAATGTGAAGCCATTCTGTTCAGCAAGACAACCACAGTAGGTCACACGAGTGCTTGTGCTCTTTTTGGGGGTTGTTTTTGTTTGTTTGTTTCTTTTTAATACACAACATCAAGCTAGTGGTCCTGGACAGTATTAGTAGAAATACCTCTTGAATTACTGTGCTTGCCAGCTGGCTGTCTTGTATTTGTTTTGTACTTATTCTGATTATTTGATGTATGTGTTCTGTGCTTCCCTCCCCCAACTAGGAAAACAGAAGCATCAGATCTCCATAAGTTTCTCATATTTGTGATCAAATGCATTCATGGAAAATACGGTTTGCTGAATTGCTGTGGGCAGGACTCATACATACTTTTCTAATGCCGGATGTTTGGAGAAAGGTTTTAAGTATACACTCAAGCCTCAACATTTTTTGTGAATAAACCATATCCTGGCTACAACGACACCTGACTGGCCTTAAGCAGGCCAGCCTAGCTTTAGCACGGTCTTTTAATGCAGAATGTAACTTTACATGCTCTGTAACCCACTGCGAGTTGGTATTTTACCACAGAAATAAGTGATTCTGCCTCCCCCCATCAACAGCCGCTCCCATTCCCTAATGCCAGCCCAAACGTTTATATATCTGTGAGGTGAAATGAGAGAATAGGCTGAAACCAACTCCAACAGAAAACAACAAGCGTTGACCCAGATTAGCTCCCTGAACTGGCCCAGGTACTGCCACGCAAGTATTTGTACTGCGTTTGGCTCACAGATTTAAAAGATACAGGAAACCATAGACAAGACTGCTCTGGGCATACACCGCCTTCCTTGATGCTTTTCATGAACTGACAGATCATCCCAGAACCATAGGGACATTAATGCCAGGATACTGTACCTGACTCTGGACCACTTCATTTACGTCCAAGTTACTTCAATGTTATCCATGATATCCACGACCAATATTGCCTCTGATGGTGCTGAGTTATCTGCAGCTTTGTGGCAAAGACCTGCACCTATAACACTGTCAATATAGGTTTTTTCTAGCTTGGGTTAAAGAAAGCCACTTCCAAAAGGGAGCATTTTATTTGAGTTATAGAATCATAGAATGGTTACAGTTGAAAGAGAGCTTAAAGCTCATCTAGCTCCAACCACCTGCCAATAAGCAAGCACACCTTCCATTAGACCATGTTGCTCAGAGCCCCATTCAACCTGGCCTTAAACACGTCCAGGGATGGGGCAGCCACAGCTTCTCTGGGCAACCTGTGCCAGTGCCTTACCACCCTCATAGTAAAGAATTTCTTCCTACTATCTGATCAAAATCTACTCTTTCAGTTTAAACCCATTCCTAGGAATTTAATTAATTCATTTTGGACTGAGTTGTTTCAGAAAACACTATACAGAAAGCTTACAAAACATGGCAACATCATGCATTCTGGAATATAAATATACCCAGCTAATAGGCATAAAGAGGGAAAACACAGCAGAAGCAGAAAAAGAAACAAGATGAACCCAATGAATCCACACATAGCTTACATTTTCTATTCTGTCTTTCTTTGGGTCACCTTTCCTCCTCTCTTTGTGGAGCTGTTTGTTGCCTCACTGGATATTTCCAATGATATTCAGCCTACTGAGCAAGTATGTTTTGGGATTCACTTCAAAGCAAATAGAGCACTTCATAAGAAAGAAAAAAAGAACTTTCAGATGTGATGCCTCCAGCTAGGGCTTGAGTCCACAGAATTAGATCAAGGCTTTTCCAGCTGAAAACTCCCCTTCTTGCTTTTCCTGAACCCTTGTTACCTTTGTTATTCCCTATGTTTCAATACCTTGAGGTTATTTTGATACCTCCCATACTACCCCACAGCTCAGGGCAGAGTTATACAGCACCATGGCTTCCCCTGCTGTCCCTCTCTTCCTCCCTCCACTTCAGATCATTGTGCTCTCCTTCGCATTGTTGTGTGAAAATCAACGAAAACTGAGCACTTTGATTTCTCCCAGCTGTGACTATGATGTTTCCAAAATGATGGAAGGAATAACAAGCAAAGTGGATGAGACCAGGATACAGGGAGTTTTAATTCTTATGGCTTTTAATATTATTATTATTATTTTATATTTCTTCTTTTGGAAAGGAGAATTGAGTGGAAAAGATACTAAGAAATCTAATGAAAAGACAGTGACAATAAGCTTCTGAATGTTTGCAGTAGATCATCCATAACCAAGCTTTCTTGGAGCATACAGAAACACATGCACGCAGTCTCGCTGCCTTATCTAGCAAAAACGCAGCAAGACCATGAATCTATGTGTTGTAACTCTTGCAGCAGAAAAGGGAAGCTTATTTGTGTTTTGCCACATAAAATTTTATCTGTCCCTTGCAAGTATTTTCTGCCTAACAAAAAGTCCTAGGATTTTTGACCTCCTTGAAGGAGGGAGGTCCCAATCCAGGATACAACCACAGAACAAAACCTCAGAAGGATACTTAAAGAGAGGTTAACAAACCATGCTGGGCATCAGAAAGAGTGGGTAGATTTAAAAATAAGTAAAACATACAGCAGGAATATGAAAATTTTTAGATACCCCATCCATAAAAAATAGGGAAAAAAAAAATCATAGATACATCTACATGCATGCACATGTGTATGTGCAAGAAATAAGAACATGGCACTGATACAACACCTCTGGCTGTCAGGAAATGTCACCTGCAGAACCAAGACTAGAAGCTTGGTCATTAAATTTCCTAGCTAGCAGTCAACGCATTAGAAAACTGCAGCTAACAGCTGATTTTTTGCATAAATATTGTGAGAATGGACATATTTGAAGTGAGAAGTTCAAGCTTTTTAGTATTTTCCTATACTTTTTTCTTTTTTTTAAGATATTGAGCCAAAATTCTGGCTCAAACAGGCTTAGAGAACTGATGTTTAAAAAGACGTCTCTATTGTTTTTTCCCAACATTTACAGTGATAAAGTCTATATGAACGCACAGATGTCAAAATTATTTAAGTATGAACACCTTACTGTTTCTGTATAACTTTTTCCACAATTTTATTATGCATGACTGCTTCTACTTCTCCTTCTTTGCTTGTTAATATCTATAAGATTGTTACAGTCCTTCTGTGGTTCCTTCTAAAGAACTTATCAGCTGGCCACGGAGAGGTTTTGCAGCTTGTTATGTAAAAACTGTGAGAAACTCTTTGAAATAGCAGCCTTCCAGTATCTGAAGGGGGCCTATAAGGATGCTGGGAAGCGACTGTAGTGACTGTGTAGGGACTGTAGTGATAGGACAAGGGGTAATGGGTTAAAACTTAAACAGGGGAAGTTTAGATTGGATATAGGGAGGAATTTCTTTACTGTAAGGGTGGTGAGGCACTAGAATGACTTGCCCAGGGAAGTTGTGGATGCTTCATCCCTGGCGGTGTTCAAGGCCAGGTTGGACAGAGCCTTGGG